>JAJKFI010000012.1:322237-351052 GCA_029204185.1 Lerista edwardsae
AGAGAGAGAGAGAGAGAGAGAGAGAGAGAGAGAGAGAGAGAGAGAGAGAGAGAGAGACCCAGCCAGGGAAATGCAGCCAGCTCTGCCGGCCGTCCCGTCCCGCCTTACCTCTTGAAATCCTGCATGAGGCGCCTCTGGGCTGTCGTGGACATGGCGGGCTCGCAGTTATAAGTAAATAACTCATATACCGGGCGGCCCAGGGGAAGGAGAGGGAGGCGGGATGTCAGGGCAAAAGCGGCGGCTGGGTGGTGAGTGAGGTGCTGAGGAGGTGGCAGAGGTGGCTCCCCAAGCGATGGCGGCCTCTACCACTCCGAGTGGTCCACCCGCGCCTCAGAGGAGGGGGGAGACAGGAGGAGGAGGCCGCAAGGGGTGGGGAGAGGAGGCGGCACCAACCATATAGTTGAGGGTGACAGAGTGCCTTAAAGTGGCCTTAAAGTGCCAGCGCCGTGGCAGCCAGGAAAAGCCGGCAACTTTAAGGCCACTTTAAGGCACCCCCGCGGTTTGCAGAGCCGGGGGGCATAGTGGCGGCTTCCTTCCTTGGGGCTGCCGCTCGGGCACTTTAAGTACTCGAGCGGCAGGCTGGGAGGGGAGACACCGGCACGCCTCCTGGCTTGGGGCACGGGGGGGTCGCAAATTTGCGGGTGGGGGCGGGGCTCCATGCCAACAGCAACCCCCACCGTATGGAGCCCCAGGGCTCGTGCCCCCTGCTGCCATACTGTAATTACGCCTCTGCACAAGGGACACCGTAAAGTGCATTTGGACCACTCTTGGAGTCAGAGAGGCCAACACACAGACGTGCATCATCCTCCCGGACTCAGAGAGTGGTTCAAACATACTTTACTGTGGTCCTTGTGCCGGCCAAACTTTGCTGACCTAACTGTGCCTGCCTAACTTCAGGTTAGGACTGCAGCCTCATACTGTATCCAGTACTGGATTTGAGAGGGTAGGAGGTCTCCACAGGATAAGGAAACCGTTGTTCCCTTACCCTGTATAGAGAGCCCCAGCCTGCTAAATGGGGCTACTTCTGCACTAAATAGCTGGTGCAGAACCAAGCAGACCCATATAGAGCTTTTAGGCCTGGGACAAGGGTTAGGATGTGGCAGAGGTCTGGCCCATTGTTCCCTCCCCCTCGCTAGTTTTTCATGACTCATTTTAGCTCAGCTCACAGACGTCACTGACCCAATCTGGGGCCAGTGATTTAGGGCACAATCCTAACTCACGTTCCAGCACTGGGGTAAGGGTAACATTCCCTTAGCTTGAGGAGGCCTCTGTGACTACTGCTCCACTGCAGGATGCAGCACATGCCCCATTGGCACAGCTATGCCAATGCTGGAAAGTCAGTTGGGATTGGGCCCTCAGACAAGAACCACGACTCAGATTTGATTTGAGTCATGACTCTCTTTAGTGTGTGGGTGCTTGCTTGCTTGCTTGCTTATTTTTTCCATCACTTCCACACACCCAAAAAGACGTTATGGGTGACCTGGAGCCGTCCTTCAGACCAATGGTGGCGGCAGATATGATGGGAGGAGGGTAGGTGGTTCAATGAGCTGGGCTGGGGGTTGAGGGGAGGAGGAAAGCTAAAGGGTTTGTTTGTTTTTCCTCAAGGAGTTGTCTTGTTTCTCAAAATAATTCAGAACTCAAAATGACTCGAAATTTCTGCGGGCACACACTATGACTCACAAGTCAAGTTGTGGGGTCGCTGACTCATGACTCAACTCTTAACTCGAGCTTGATGGCTTCAGCACATCCCTGCTTTATTCACAGTTCCACAGTACAGAAGCCAGATTTAAATTCTTCTTTTGCAACTATTCATGCTTAGAATATAATTGTTAGGAGTCAAGCCAGTGACCCCATCCAATAATGCATGGCTTATTTGACCAATTAATATGACTAACTAGCAACTCTGTAATACAAGATACGCTGCTGCAAATGCAATATTTTAGGCTTTGCTATTTTTAAACCATAAGATTCTTTGTTCCAATGAAGGGGAATGGGGGAGGGGTGTTTATTCAGTAAATGTCTGCTTTTAGGTATTAATGCTAAAATATCTATTTTATGTGTATTTCTGTGTAATTCTATGTGATCTTCATGGTTTGGGGTATTGTCACTCAGGGTGCAATCCTAACCTGGAATTAGACTGGCCCACTTAGGCCAGCAAAGTTTGGATGGCCCAAGGGACACCATAACGTATCTTTGGACACTCATGGAGTCAGAGAGGCCAGTACACAATCATGCACCATCCTCCCTGACTCTGAGAGTGGTCCAAACATGCTTTAAGGTGGCCTTGGTGCCAGACAAACTTTGCTGGCCTAACTGTGGTGGTCTAACTCTAGGTTAGGATTGCACGCTCAATAATACAATAACAGCTAAAATTCATTCATTCATTCATTTAGATAATTTATATCTTGCCTTTTTCCCCACTGAAGGGGGCTCAAGGCGGCTTACATAAATGCAATAAAACAACATTAAAATCAAACAAATGCTTAAAAACATTAAGGGCGCAATCCTAAACTGGAGTTAGGCCAGCATAAACTAAACCAGCAAAGTTTGGCCAGCACAAGGGCCACCATAAAGCGTGTTTGGACCACTCTCAGAGTCAGGGAGGATGGTGCAGGTCTGCGTGCTAGCCTCTCTGACTTCAAGAGTGGTCCAAACATACTTTACGGTGGCCTCTGTGCTGGCCAAACTTTGCTAGTTTAGTTTATGCCGGCCTAACTCAGTTTAGGATTGCACCCTAAATGTAAAACCAATTAAAAGATTAAAACAGTAAAAACATAAAAAACAGAACCACCAAGATCCCACAACAATTAAAAAACTCAAACACCTTCCAAATTAAGAAGATCTTAGGAACCCGCTTAAGGAGCAGTTCCAAGTGGAGGGCATTCCATCAACAAGGAGCCACCGCTGAGTAGGCCCTGAAAGAGCAGTGGAGACCAAAAAAAAATGATGCAAGAGAATAAACATACCAAGAGAGAACAAAAGGAAAGAGATGAAATGAAACACAAAAGGTCTTTATTTCCCATCAGAAGGCTGACAGGGAGGTGAAGTACTTAATCCCAAAATTGAGGGCATTCCATGGTTGTGGCACCACCACTGAGAAGGCCCAACCCCTTAGTCCAGCCAGCCAAGCCTCAGCCAATGAAAGTACACATAGGGGGTGGGGGCCCTCCCTTAGATTACTTTTGGTATTAGGCTGCCTCATATGGGAGGAGGTGGTCACTCAGATACCCCAGTCCCAACCCATGCAAGGGCTTTACAGTCTGCAACACCACTTTGGATTGCACATGGAAAAAAACTGGGAGCCACTGTAGCTGCAAGAGCAGCGGGTTGACAGAACCACCAAGTTTCTATGATATTTTGGGGCTCAGTCTGCCAGACAGTGGACCCAGCGTGCTGGCGAAATAGGAGTAAGGCACTTCTAGAAACTCTGATGTGTCTTGCTTCAGGCGTTTTATGCTGCTTTTAAAGATTGCCACTGTCTTCTTGGGCGCCTTTTCCTCCCATCTCAGCAGGTGTATTTGTAAATAAAATATTACACAAGCACCAGAAAAGTTCCAGTGACCCTGGACATTCTCCTCACAAGTGACTCTGTACAAAGCTGACACTGGAACTTCCTTTTGCTTGGAGAACACCATTATAAATTAGAACTATTAATGGAATGGGATGGATATATTTATAATAAAGCACGTTATTTTTTTTTAAGCCAGTGCAATTTCTGATGTACTCAAGTTATTGTTGTTATTGTTGTTTTAAGCATATTGTTTGTGGCAATAGCCGGATGAGTAGACGTCAGCATGGCATCATTATTCTCCTAAGCTCATAAAATAATTGTAGTGTATTTATTAGGTCCAATCAATTACGCAAAAACAATTCAAGGGGCTAGAAATATGTATTGCAATGCTCTGGTTTTTGTTTATTTTGGTGTAGTGAACTAGATTTCAAGATAATGAAAGTAGGGTTGATAGATCTCACAGGACCAAGAAGCCTGCAATAATGTGTTCAGACACCTCTTAGCGAAATTGATCACATTTTTTATTAGAGCTGATACAAACGGGCTTTACTGCAGTCGCATGAAAGGCACAATTCAGCAAGAGTTTGATCTATGCATACAAACAGATTTCTGCACATGGATTAACCTTCCAAGCCAGATGCAGTACGCAGAGCAGCATAGCCTGCAGGGGGTGAGGGGAATATGCCACTTTCCTAACTAGAACTTCATGTGTGATGCTCTGTTCTGGACGATGCATGTCACTGAATAAATAGTCAGTGCTATTTATTTACTTACTAGCTGTTATGTACCCGGCTTCGCTCGGGTGTTTATATGTACCATCACTGACCCCCCCCCCCCACTCACCAGGCATACAGATGGCCCGTTTATATGTCCCATCCTTGACCCCCCACTCTCATGTGTGCCCGGGTGTTTATATGTCCCATCCCTGACCCCCCACTCTCATATGTGCCCGGGTGTTTATATGTCCCATCCCTGACCCCCCCCTCCACTCTCATGTGTGCCCGGGTGTTTATATGTCCCATTCCTGACCCCTCCCCCCACTCACATATGTGCCCGGGTGTTTATATGTCCCATCCCTGACCCCCCACACTCTCATGTGTGCCCGGGTGTTTATATGTCCCATCCCTGACCCCCCCACTCACATGTGTGCCCGGGTGTTTATATGTCCCATCCTTGACCCCCCCACTCACATGTGTGCCCGGGTGTTTATATGTCCCATCCCTGACCCCCCACACTCACATGTGTGCCCGGGTGTTTATATGTCCCATCCCTGACCCCCCCCACTCACATGTGTGCCCGGGTGTTTATATGTCCCATCCCTGACCCCTCCCCCCCCCACTCACATGTGTGCCCGGGTGTTGATATGTCCCATCCCTGCTGCTGTACTGTTTCTGTTGCTCTAGATGTAGCAGCTCTGCCTCTCTTATCGTGTAGTCTTTTGTCACGCTGCTGTACTGTTTCTGTGGCTCTAGATGTAGCAGCTCTGTGACGTAGCGTTGCAAGTCGTTTTTTTTCCCCTCAGGTGTTTCCTGTGTACGCTGTTGTTTCATCTTTGTAGCCTTTGGTTGCACCTGCCCAATTGCCTTACGTTACACAGTGAAAGTAAACTTTCAGAGAGAGAGCAACAGCCACAGCACCTTGTGCCAACTGTCCACTGCCAAGCAGGGACCGCCCACATGTCCACAGAACACATTTCTCTGGCCCTGTATCAGTTTGCCTGCTGTTTGTCTTCAACTGTAAAGAGTTCAGTTGCTGCCTGAAGATTCCGCATGTCATTTGCATGTCATTTGCATCTCATCATGACATCATCAGAGCCTCGGAATGCTGCGGCTCAGCCCATAGCCACCCATAGAGAACCACAAATTCGCTTTTACCCGCGCCCGTGGGGGCGCGATCCGTTCCAAAATCATGCAGTGACGGTCTCAGGGGGCCAAGGCACCCGCGTGCCGAGTTTGGCGCGAATCGGTCCAGGCGTTGCGGAGCCTATGTGGAACATACATACATACACGCATACATACACACATACGCTCTTCTTTATATATATAGATGTCCCAATCCTATTGGGCATTTATGACAGTGGATCTCTGTACATGCAGGTTTCACATATCCATCATGTCTAACAGTTAGAGGTGTTTGAAAGTTTTTTTTTATTTCACAGGTTTTGTGATTTGAAAAAAAAATGAAAAAGGGAGAAAGCAGTGTTGTGTTTTTATACAAAGTTCTTATTCTGCTCTCATTTTTATTAATTCTAAATGCTTTAGAAGTGTACTAGGTGTAGGGTATATAGTGTCAGCAGATGCAGCCATGGTATTATTCCTAACTGAAAAAGCCATTATTTTATAGCGCAATTCAAATCTGGAGTTAGGCCGGCACAGTTAGGCCAGCAAAGTTTGGCTGGCACAAGGGACACCATAAAGCGCGTTTGGACCACTCTCAGAGTCAGGGAGGGTGGCGCACGTCTGTGGTCCAAAAATACTTCAGAGTGTCCCTCATGCCAGCCAAACTTTGCTGGCCTAACTGTGCCAGCTTAACTCCAGGCTAGGATTGCGCCTTCTGTTTCTGGAAACACCTTAAACTCCAAAATGTGGTGTTTTCCGTTTTTATTCAGATATTTTAACACCCAAAAGGTGGTGTTTTGTGTTTTTATGTTATTAACAAAAACAAACTGCTAATAGCCAGTTTCACTATACTGGGCACGGTACAAAGAAAGAGGGCCTTGCCTACAGGTTCATAATGGAATTGCTCCTCTTCTGGTGCCTTCTACCACAGCTATCACATCTTACCAATCAACAGCCCAATCCAACCTAAATCCCTGCGCAGCAATGCAGCAGTGCTGGTAGGGGCTACACTGCATCCTTTGTGGGGGCTTTTGGCTGCTGTAGATCCCCTCAGGGTAGGGGAAACATTTGTTCATTTGGCCTGGAGTAAGCCCCAGCAACCACAATGGGCCAACTCAGACCCATGCCAGTGATATCCCAGGCCCATTCCACCTACCACCTCATCTCCACTCCATCCAGCCCTCCCCTGTCCCATTCAGTCTCTTCCCCCCACGCCTGTGCTGGGCAGAAGATTTAGCCGAGAGGGTTAATGCCTCCATTTGCCCGAAGATAACAGCTGAAGATCTGAAGGTCGTGAGCTCGAGACTACCGGAAGTCTCCGTGAGCGGCAGACCTTGCAAACTGCGGCTGATTAAAAGCTGAGTTCCAGCTGCCTCGTGGGAGGAGGAGTGTGCTGAAGTCAGCTGCGTCTCTGGTGGGAGCAGGGAAGCCTCATCAGCCAGCAGAAGACAGAAGGGTGGCTAAGAAAGAAGGCTAAATCCAGAAAGATCCATCTGTATGAGTGTTGTTCTTGAAAGATAGAACATTTCTGTAAATTGTAAAAACCTTCGGGTTTATGAATAAAAGTCTGCCTATGTAAACCACCTTGAGTTACAGTCATTAGAGAAATCTCGTGATCTTAAGAAAGGCGGTATATAAATACATGTATTATTATTATTAGTAGTAGTACTTACGTGCTGGTTCTGCCGGCAGGTCTGGGCCTTGTGCGGCCACAAAGCACTGTGGGGTGATTTTACTGCTGCTTGTACTGGTGGATTGTGCATTCCGCCAGTGCAGGCCATCCATAGGATTGAGCTATAACTTGGGCTCAAACAATGCAACAAGTATTCTGCCAAGACAGTACATTCATTTCCCTCCTCCCCAAAAGGTGTAGGCAATTGAAAGTGAGAAGAGAGCTCAGAGCCTGATAACGTTTAATCAATTGTTGCTATCCCACCATTCCTTTTCTCAATTGTTTTAGCAACGTTTGGGCTTCTCCTACCACTTTCCAACGTCATCTTCTAGCGGGCTTGTGCTCAGTGACAAATTGGAGAACGTGGCCTGCAGTGTAGTGAAGACATTTTTCTTGTCAAAATATTGTGAAAAAGAGGCTGAGCATTGATGGTAGCCTTCCAAGCTCTGTTAGCAGTTGCCATAGAACTGTAAAAGGGGGGGGGGGCGATACAATGCCAGCCAAAACTGGATGACTTGTAATTGTGTTGATCATAGTTTATTGTTGTGCAATTTTCAGGACACAGAAGTCAAGTGAGAAATTCCAGCAGCATTGTATAAATACTAACATTCTTAATTTTTTTCTTCTGTGATGTTTTAAAATGTTTAGATGCTTGGAAATGGAAATGTCGTGTCTATAGAGAAAACTGAACATATCCTAGGAGATTCTTATTAATTCAAAATTGATAATTCATAATTTGATTTGAATAGACATCCATTTTAAAAGCAAAACTTTTCAAAATGAGTGCGGAAGTACACATTTGTACATGTTTACTTTCCGCCTATTTTTAAAAATTTCATTTTTTGTTAAATTTGTACAAAGTACAAAAAAATCTGGTGAAAAATCTTTTCCCCCGCTCAAGTGTTCAGGAAACTGAAATTGCAGTTTTGTATTCCCTAACATTGAAAAATGCCCAATGTGAAAGGCACAGAAAATCTGCAAAATTATTTTTACTGGGGAGGCAGAACAGTAGCAGTGACTGGGCAACCAAATGCTTGTGTGCACAAATGGTTGTGTAGGGTATTTCTTGGTCAGTGGTGATGTGCATTCACTGCTAATGTTGGAATATTGTTGCTGAGGGCGTTCCAGAAGCGTGCCTGGGGCATAACTGGGCGGCGCAGTGGACGGAAACAGGGGTTGTGACACAGGGTGGCCATAGTGCTGAATCCTAAAGCCTGTCCCCGGCCAGGGCGGCCCAATTTGGGCTGCTCCTATCCACATTCCTCTGCACCTGCAAAACATCAGGTGCAGATCCGAGCAGATCCATGGGGCAACCGGGACTCATGCAGGTGCAAGGGGAAAACCTCCCATTGCCTTGCAGTTCACTGCTACTTGCCTCCTAATGGGCTTTAGGATACAGCCCTGTTTTGTCGGCCTTACTATGTCGGCCTTACTTAGGACAGGGCTATAAGTCTCTTGTTGAGTTGTAGTGAGTGTAATATTTATTTATGCCAATAAAGGTTAAAGTAAAAGGTAAAGGTAAAGGTTTCTCCACAACCGGATGGTCTAGTCGTGACCGACTGTAGGGGGCGGGGCTCATCTCCGTTTCAAAGACTGTAGAGCCGGCATTTTGTCCAAGGACAAACGTCCGTGGTCATGTGGCCAGCATGACTCTATGCCATAGCGCACGGAATGCTGTTACCTTCCCACCGTAGTGGTCCCTATTTATCTACTTGCATTTAGGTGCTTTTGAACTGCTAGGTTGGCAGGAGCTGGGACAAGCAACAGGAACTCACTCCGTCGCGCAGTCTTGAACTCCCAACCTTCCGGTTGGAAAGCCCAGCAACAGCAAATTAACCCGCTGCGCCACCACATCCCGCTAAAGCTAAGGTTAAAGTAAGTATACATAATTAATAATTAAGCTACCCCTACTGGAAGTGACAATTTACAGCCCAGTCCTGAGTTCATGGGCTCCTATTGGAGCAGCAGTACCAAAATGGTGATCACTGCTTCCTGAGGGAGCCACAGCAGCCATTGGGGTCTCCTCGGGATTTGTCCTTCCCCCAAGGAGAGCTGCAGGCCCTGCAATGAGGCGACTCCACTTTCTGCCACCTATTTTGCTGGCGGTGAACAGAGCAGCATCATGTCGGGCTGTCCAACCCAAAGCAGGACATGGGTTCTGGTGGTGGAGGCCACTGCCAGTCCCACCTCCGCTCCAGCCTGCTTCTCCCCTCCCCATCCTCCCCTGCTGTCCCCACTTACTCCACTTACTGTGGTTGGTGGTGCAGCAGCAACTACGGAGCACTGAGATTTAGCACCGGTGGCTTTACGGCGCTTGACAGCGCGTTTGCGGCAATTTTTGCTGGCAGTACTAAAGCATCGCCAGCGAAAAAGGCCATAGGATTGGGCCCTTGGAAAAGCTATTCAAGAGACAAAGCAGAGGCAAATCCCTAGCAAGTTCCCCAGCTCCACTGAATAAGAAAGCAATACAATCCACTGAACCTGCAAACACAAGACGTTCAATTTGAACTACAAAAGGAGCTTTGCTGAATGGAACTCAATTGTGAGTAAACATTATATAAATATCTTGGTCATGGGAAAGGGCATCGCTTGTCAATAAAATGCTCTACCAAGTCTGGAGCCTCGGAATTGTCTGGAGCCTCCATTTCTACTTTCAGCCAATTTCAGGAAGCAGTGTTCCAGCTACCCTTAAGAGCTCCATAATGGAAGCCCTTAAGTGTAGCTTCCCCTTAAGGGTTTGGCCTGGCCTGACTGCCTTAGCTGCCTTCATCCCCTTATCATAAGAAATCAAGGGATGTTTGGAAGATGCCTGTGCCACTCTTGTATAGAAGTTACAATTAGAACACTTCATTATTACAGCCGTAACTCATGACAAATAAACAGATGACACCTGAGAAAAAATATTACTTGAAAAATCACTTCAAGAAATTGATATTAAATATGCATAGAAGAAATATGATCAACCTGGTTAATATAGGAGAGAAAATGAATAATAGCCACTGAACAAGCACACTATATAATGCTGCTGGTTAAGGTTTCAGATTATTCATTTCACTGTCGACCCAATCCCAAGTCATGCTGTTCCAGCACACTGATAAACACACTAATTCACTGTGACAAACTTTGTGCTATGACAGTGGTGTCATAGGCCAGGAAGATTTGCCAACACACAAGTCACACATCCATCTGTCAGTGTCCTTTCTCAAAGTACCCATCACAGCCTAATCCAGTGATCCAGGATCATTACATATTCACTGGATGTATACAAATGTGGGTCACAATTTAGCAAACACTTATGCACCAATTACCTTCAAGAGGTTTAGGCATGGCCAATTCTGTGCTGGATTTGGGCCATGATGCTATCAACAGATCATTCTAGCTAATGTGGTGTTCCCCGCCCCCTCCAATCAGCCAAAGGACTCAGGTTGTATTGGTTTCTGTGTGAAATCACCCTTATTTTGCCTCTTTCATGACACATAATGATGGAAATTGGTAGCTTAGATAGCTTTGAAAGTACAGGGCACATTTACAGAAATTGGATTTGTCTGTAGTCAGTTGTGTTGCTAGGGCTGGTGGCACCCAGGGCTAGGTGACATCATGGAGCGGCATGGCACTGATTGTCTATGTTATATGTGTGTCGTGTGCCTTACTTTGTTTTCGTGCATGGTTTTATGTATTGTTAACTTTTACCAGTAATGCCAATAAAGGTTTCAGAACAACAACAACAGCTCCATTTGGAGCCATATGAAGATGAAGGCAGGATGTGAGGGTCAATTTTGTGGCATTTGCAAAGTTACTGCAGTCACATACACCCCTGAGCAGAGATGGTGGAAAAAACACCACTCTGCCATGGGGGCAGTGTACCTCCTACTATCCTGGTTGCTCCACTATCTGTAGTCTCCCAAACTATCAGCCCAATCCCAACTAACTTTCCACTGGCCTATGCAGGTGTGTCAATGGGGTGTGCATTGCATCCTACCGTGGGGGAGGGCAGTCACAAAGGCCTCCTCAAGGCCAGGGAACATTCATTCCCTTTCCTTGAAGCTGCATTGCAGCTACATCCATGCTAAAAGGTTGGTTAAGATTGGGCTGCAAGGCAAGCAGAGGCCCTATGACTTAGGGTGAAATCCTAACCTGGAGTTAGGCCAGCACAGCACAGTCCAGCAATGTTTAACTGGCATAAGACACTGTAAAGTATGTTTGGACCACTCTTCGAGTCAGAGAGGCCAGCACACAGACATGTGCCATCCTCCTTGACTCTGAGAGAGGTCCAAACATGCTTTATGGTGGCCCTTGTACCAGCCAAACTTTGCTGGCCTAACTGTGCCACCCTAACTCCACATTAGTATTGCGCCCATAGAAACATTTGGGAAAGAGGTGGGACATATGTTTTTTGTGCTTTTATACTTCCCTTTGCTACTGTACGTTTGAGAGGTATTGCCAATACTGGAATAGAAGGACCAAGAATCTGATTCGCTACAATTAAGGCTACCAGATACAAACAGGGACAGAGTGCCTATACCTTTAGCCATTGTATAGAAGAGGGAATTTGGGCAGGTGCAGCTCAGCATGGAAGGATTCAAAAAGGTAACCCTAATTTGGTAACTATAATGCAGATTCATGTGTTCATATGTTGGAATTTGGATGCAACACCACCTTCTGGACTCTAGAGGACAGTGTGCTGTCCAGAAACCTGAGACCCTTTACTTGCTCTCTATGATCCTTGCAGGAGATGTGCTCCTTAATACAATTTCCTTCATATCCTTTCTCCATGCATTTCTTTTCCTTCCACACCACTGAAGCAGGTGGATGTGCTCTGCCTGGTCTGTGTCTGCCAAGCCAACACTTCCCACACACATCCATACAAGGAGAAGAGCTCTAGAGTTCTCTGTTCCAAAGTAGTCAGACCATGCACCAGAAGATACTTAGAAGATATTTGCGTGTGTTAAAATTGATAGCAGCCTAGCCAGGTGGTAGATTTTGCCATAGGAAAGGGCGTCCTTCTGCTGATTCCTCTGCTTTTCCAATATTAACAATGTCCATGATTGATCATAGTCAGGTGGAATGTCCATGTTTATTTAAAGTTGCCTTATCCTGTCAAGCCTTCTGTCCATGTAGCTCAATTTTATCTATCTGGAGCAGCAGACGTTTCCAGGGTCCTAGGCAAAGCTTCTTCTCATCACCTGCAACCTCATCCTTTTCAGTTTTAACAGGAGAGGAATTGTATCTGGGACATTCTGTGTGCAAAGCATAGGCAGTTCCCCTGAATGGCTAACGCCATTGTCCCCTGCATGCCCGGTCACTGTTGAAGGCAGAATGTTGGACAAGAGCACCCTTGGTCAGCTACAGCAGGGGCGTGTTTTGTGCTCTTATTGAACACGAGCACTTTGCCATTCCTCAAACAAAACCTCTTTTCAGTCATGGAAAGTCTATTAAGCAACATCAATTCCCTCCTAAATACCAATCTGAGCTCTTTGGGCGCGAGATGACACACAGGGTTGGTGAAATGAAACATTTCAGCACATAACAAAAAGAGGATTGTGTCTTGACTACAAAACAATCTTGAGCCTGTGATTTAAGCAGGCCAAGTCTCTGGACCAAAGAATGGATTAGCCTCCAGGTTGTCCATTTACCAGTAATCAACAGTGCTGAAATCCCTGGTATCCAGAGAGTCAGCAAGTGGTCTGCTGCTCACGTTCTACTCTCTGCTCCTGATCTGCAAAACAATGAGGCTGGTAATGATGTGAAAGGTTTAAAAGACTCTCTCCTGAGTTGCCCTCTGTCTGACTTGATTGTTTTTGGGGTAGTGTAATCTTCTTAAGAGTGCAGTTCCCACAGTGCGATGAGCAGCCAGCCACTGATGACGGACAACAACCGAATGATGTCAAGGATCAAGGATCATCCAGTTGAAAAGCTGTACTCTGGCTAACATTGTCTCAACCGAATAGCACACGACAAAAACTTACCAGCGTCCTTTAATTAAGACTTGGATATTTTACATGGGGGCACCTTCCATTTAATTCATATCATATGCCACTGATTTATTCTGCAAGCACTCGGACATCCCTACCTGTCCCGTAATCAAAACTCAGAATGAAGTCGTCATCATTAGGAAAGATCAAACATTAATGCATGAAGCAGTAACTTCGTGGCAAAAAAATAAACTGAAAATGCAAGACAGCAATGAAATTTTGAAGACGTTTTGAGGAAACAAGTTGGGGTCATAATGATTCAGACTGATTCTGGATATTGAGACAGATTTCAAAATTAATGTAATCCAAAACACAAAATCATGGCTTGCTTTCCAGAAATAAAGACTGACACGGTAACATAATGACTTTTCCTTACTTGTGCCTTTGGGGCATATCCAAGCAGGTTTTCTTATTCATGCTGAAAGAGCTCTGGCTCACTGTCTTGTACCACTAACTATGCATTCCCAAAAGGGCTTGTGGCTTTTTTTTTTTAACAGCAACCCATTCACACAAAATGCAAGTTGCTTTCATACCTATCCACTGTCAGCTTCAGTTGCCTGTGATTTTATTGCTTGAAGGAAAGCTAAAGCGGTTTCATTCCGAAATACAAAATATCTGCTAGCGTTGCATACAAAATGAGTCAGTTGAAGGCTATTTCTAGGCTGTAGAAGAGAGGGTGTCCTTCTATCAGTTAAGCCAGTGGTTCCCAAACTGTGGGTCGCAAGCCAGTTTCAGGTGGGTTGCAAAATGCATAGAGCAGCCATCATCGAAAATATGGGAAGGTGGGATGCTGGAAAGGGGGAGGGCTGTGTGGCTGTTTTGCTTGTGTCAAGGTTTTAAATAGGCTTTTCTTTTCTTTCTGATTCACTTCACTGTTGGAAAGTGGCTGAGAAATAACCTAACCTATTGCTGCATTCTCAGGAAAGCAGCAGGCTCTGGCATCACGATGATGACACTTCCAGCCATGAGAGCACTTCTGGTGGGTCCCAGACTGACTGTCTTTCTAAAAAGTGGATCCCGGTGCTAAAACATTTGAGAACCACTGAGTTAGACTCTTCAGTTGGGTCCCACCCACCAATCACTCAGCACATTTTCAGCTATGATTAACTCTTTACAGCCGAATTCTATACTCACTGGCCGCTGGCGGCGTGCCCCTTCTGCTGGCACTGACTGACATAAAGCATTTGTAAAAGGCACTCCAGCAACATGCTGAGATGATGATGGAGGTAAGTTGGTAGGGGAGGAAGAATGAGGTGATGATGTGGCGGGGGATGGGCAGACCGGGTCTTGGAAGGGGATGGGCTCGGCGGCAGCAGTGATCACTGAATCCTTCCCAAACCCAACCTAGTGGTGTGAATCAATGCAGACCTGTGCCAGTTACTTGACTGGCACAGGTCCAAGTAGACCCCATCCCTTGATGTATAGGATTACCCTGGGTCATGGAATAATTGTGGTGGAGACCTCCACAACTGCGACCCCCCCCCCAATTGCAGGATGCAGCAGTAGCCACTTTGGTGCCACTGCATCGTAATTGAAGAAACAGAAGGATCAGGCTCCTGGTTTCATTTAGAACTTTGGATTAACCTGACAAAAAGAGAAGCTCTATTAAATTATAAGTAGAGGCATGCCCCGGTATCCACTAATTCAGTATCCACAGTTTCAGTTATCCATGGATACTGCGGATTCTAAAATGCCAATTAAAAAGATAGGGGAACATAAAACAAATCTGTCTTTTTTTACCTTATTGCAGCAAAACCATTGATTTCCCCCTATCTTTGAAAAGGCATCCCCACAAAATCCATGGTTTCAGATATCCACTGGGGGTGTCCAGAACAGATCCCCAGCGGATACCCGGGCATGCCTGTATGCTGTTCGGATAGAGAAATAGAAGCCTATAGGTTGCAATCCTATACACATTTTCCAAGAAGCAAGTCTCTCCGAATCCTACTGTTTCCCCATTGAATTCAATTAGGCTTACTTCCAAGTAGACATGCATAGGATTAGGCCGTAACAGAAATTATGTGGCATAAACATTCATGAACTGGAGCTGAATTCATGAGGTGTTACCTGAAGGAAATGGCCATGAAATTAGGATTGCCCACCTTCAGAATTGGCCAGTAGTCTCTGGGAATAAGCATTGATTTGCAGTAATCCTGGTTATGTTAACATGGCCTCTTTTACATAACATAATATCCGGGGAAAAGAACTCCAAAAATTTCTGCTTCTGTCAGAGTTGGCAACCCTGGCGATTCTATGTAAACCTCAAGATAAGCACAGTGACCATTCACAACAGCAGAAACTGGTGATAAATGCAATCTTTGTAGTTTTGCTATGCTAATTTAACACCTGAAGAGGAAATCATTATCTGGATTGAGGCCTAAATTAATAGAATCAGGCTTATTGATGCATTCTGGTTCATCAATTCCATACTGGAGTCTCCCTTGTAAGATCCTTTGTTGAAAAAGCATAACTTTCAGATAAGTAGCAGAGTGTCCTAGGAGGCAAAAATGTTCTCCACCTGCTTTGTTAACATCAGTGGTGTCACTAGGGCTCGCGTTACCTGCTACAAAGCCCACTGCATCACCCCCATGATGGACCTCCTCCCATACCAGACCACACAGAATAAATTACAATATCATAGGCACAGCCTAAATGCCGGGGCATCACTAGGGGTGTATAACCCTCCTTAACTTTATTTATTTTAATAAATAAAACAGTAACCAATCAACAAAACACGCAACAAAACAGTAACCAACCAAAACCCAGCAGCTAACTTGATGACACTCAGAGTGCAATCCTACACTGCACTGGATTGGCAAGGCCAGCCGGCCTGTGCCAAATCCTAGCATAGCATAGTGGAGGCAGGAGTCTCCCAACAGCAAGGGCACATTCATACCCTTACCATTGGGGAGGCTCCAGCCTCCCCTATGCGGTGCTGAACAGCAGGCGCAGATCTGAGGAGACCGTGGGGCCTGAATTGGGGCCACGTGGCCTCCTGGACGGGCTTAGGATTCGGCCTTATGGCCAAATCCGGAGCCCACCCATATCCCACCCTCCCACTGCCCACAATCTCACTCCCACTGCCAATTCCGTGCACAGCCCAACATGGAGCCTCCCTTGCGCTGGCTGGCTTCGGCCGACGCAAGAGAGGCTTAGCATGGGCGCAATGGGACCGGCACTGCCTACAGCACCCTTCCTGTTGCTGTAGCCCTGCGTCGGCGCTACTGATGACGCATTGACACTACCACATCGCGTCGACGCTAAGGGCGTGCTTGGATTGCGCTGTCAAACAATTGAATAAGAGCTATTCTATTTGTTCTAATACATGGAAATGAGAGCTGACTCATACTCACACAGTATTGGTTCCCTGCAGTGTCTTAAAAATACCTCATTGGCTCTTGAAACAATCAGTTTCATTGGTCAGTTTTGAGTTAAGGAAATCCACATTTCGGTATGTAAGGCAGTTGTGCTTTCTTTTTCTGGTTACTTGTGCATACCTTTTTGATAGAATAGAGGTATTTCAACACAGTTTGTTACATTGCATCCTGAATTAAATTCCACATTGAATGATATATAGCATGAGAGTATTATTAGAAAATAGCAAGATTTTCACAATTCTGAGTAGAAGTGGTGTCACCCCTGCAATGTGCGCATCGGCCATTGTGATCCTCACCCCCTGCACCCACTAGCGACACCACTGGTCAACGTTGTATTTGTGTCATGTCAGATTTTTGTCCATGTAGTTTTTCTGTGAACAGTCTGACTTCTTGCGCTCCCCCTCCCTCTGTGTGTGTGTGTGTGTGTGTGAGAGAGAGAGAGAGAGAGAGGGAGGGAGGGAGGGAGGGGACTAGCATTTCAGGTATCTGATAAATTGAATTTTAGTCCACACAAATATATATCACATTAAATATTTAGTGTGTAGGATACCACAGGACTCCTCCTTACATTTGCTTAATGATAATTGATGGCTAGAATATTGCTAGAAGGTTTACAGCAGCATTTCAACAGCACTGATAGTACATGAGTTGGTGTCCGGGGGTATGCATGGCGTTCCCACACATCCGTCACCTGGCAGTAAGACCAACACGCGATGCACCAAACAATGGTAGGAGGCTCGGCTTGTCTGGCAGAGTTCCAGTGTGCTATTGTTGCATGCTTGAAAAAGCCCTCCAGCTTGCCCCGAGCTTCTTTCCAGTTTTTAGTGCATTGCATTCCAGTCTGGCCGGCCTCCCAACCTAGAAGCATTCAGGACATCATCAACCTGGACATCATCACTTGTTACTTTAGTGGTATGTGTGATGGGCCAACATATGCAAAGTGGTACTCAGTGAGTGATATGCTGAGAAACATTGGTCTACAGCAGTGATTCCCAAACTGGTGGGTTGTGGCCCATCAGGGGAACTGGAAAAGAATGATTCCCCCGATCCCTCCCATTGGCACGTTAGCGCACCACTTTCTTTGTTTTGCATTTTGAAACACATACAGTGGCTCCCCATCTCAGGTAAATATGTGTTTGGAACCATGTCAAAGTGTTCCCATATACCTGAACTGAAATTGGCGCACTTGCCTGCCGATGGGACTGAAAGTGTAATTTTTACTTTGCACTATGGTGCACTATCCATGGTGCTGTGTATCAATTTCTATGGAAATGTTGAAAAAAGCTACCTTTACCCCTGAAAATCATTTTTAAAAAAACATTGTTCACTGAGCACACAGCTTGCAGAAGGGGGCTCTAGAGTGCAAATCCTGAAGTAAGAAGTTCATTCTTGCAAAACTGAATTTTTGGCATAGCTTTGACTGCTGCTAGGCTAAATTAGGTGTTTTGCAGACTTCTGCTACTTGTTTTGCACCCCCTGTAATGAGCTGGAGACAGGATTCTTCTGGATTTTCCTTGACCCTTCTCTGCTTTATAAACATCTTGGGGAAAAACAACCCTATTTTTTTTCATAGAGCTGGCTTCTGCAGCTTGCCACTTCCAATATACTAAGCTGAACCTGACTTCACCTTTTGAGGTTCCCTCCAACCCCAAGCCCTAGAACAAGCTGTGAACAGTTTGAAGAAAAAAAGTATCTTTCTCAATGATTTGTCTTCTCAGTGAGAAGCACCTAACTGTTCTCCTCCCAGAGTATAGATGGAAGAAATAACCTTTCATAAATCCTTTAGTTGCTGGAAGGATGATTCCTACGTGAAACAAAGCAAAGCCATCAATCCCATCTCCCTCCCCACTATGAGATGGAAACATGACTCATCAGTAGCTATTGGATTGTGTCCAGGTGCTGATTTGGAGGAATATTATTTGAATCTTATTCTGTGTTCTTGCACCATTGACAAGACTGATTGTCAGTAAGAGTGGTCACCTGATTTTCTAAATGCCTTGTGAATTCTCAGTGATTAGAGGAGTGAATAGGAGAGCTTTATCTAGATTTTTTTTTTGTCCCTAAAGATGCTATCCATGGTAATTGTCCTAAATAGCATTGGGAAGGGTAAACTGTAGGACAGCATTATGCAGATTTCTGCCCATTGTAATTGTAATTGTCCTCACCTAGCTAATCTCATCACCTAGCTGGTAATCTCATCACCTAGCTGAATGCCTGTCTTCAAAATCAACCATCAGGGCCACTCAGGTAGACACACCCACTCTAGAAATTAGTAAGAGATTCTCACCTACAGCTGCAAGTGTGATAATGAAATGTGAATATCTACCTAAACAAATGCACTTGGGGGAAAAAGGAGAAGGAATATTCTTTATTTCTTTATTTGACATTTAACATTTTGTTTTCCATGGACTCCAGGGTTGTGTAGACAATCCTTCCCTCAGCAACCCTGTGAGGTTGGTGAGGCAGGTCATTATTGATCTGAAGTTCATACAGCCTTATGATATTTGATCTTGGAGTTGCCCTCTAATGTTTTGTGTCAACTGTCAAATGTTTTGTGGAGAGTATAAAAAACATAATTTATTCACAGTCTCTGAACTTACCTGCAACCTGCAAAAACTAAAGGCAAGACATATCAGAACATTAGAAATAACATAGGACAAAGGTTAGGAGATATGTGTTTATGTTTTCACCTAACTTGTCCCCCAAAGTAAAAAGATAGTTAGCCTACAAAGAAACACAGTTTGAATGGAAGTAGACGTGCAAAGTCCCATTGGCGCGTTTGCCCGCCAATTATTTAAATAATTATTACAGGTGCTAATTGTACCTGAAAGCTTTAAAGTTGACTCAGTGAGAAAGATTAGCCCCTGCCCTAACACAGGAAGCCAAAATGGCAACTTTCATTTCAGATTTCAGGGGCCCCAATCAGATTCAGAAATGGCCCCCCATAAAACAAAAAAAACCCAAAATTCTGCCCCCGTTTCTTAAATGATGACATGGGCGGACAGTCAAAATAACTGTACCTCTGAAAAGGTCTATCCTTACACTGTTTACAGTGCAAGTTTCAGGTAATTTGGTGGAGCCACTTTTTGAAAATCTCTAAATCATAAAAAGGCAGTCAAATGCGCCAATGGGAGGGAACGAGAATATTAGGGGAATGACCCAGAAATCGGTAGCAGCACGATCTCCACAATTGTGCTGCTGCGTGGCAGGGAAAGGTATTTTTAAACTTACCTGGGGACAGAAATGGCTATCTGGAGGATCTAGGGAGCCAGCCATCCTGTCTGAAATTTGAAAATTTTGTAAAGAAGTAAAAAAAAAAAAACCACTTCTGGTTTTCAGCCTGGAAGAGGAAGAGGGTATTTATTTATTTTTTACATTTCACAACATGTTCAAGCCTTTTGAGGGCTGCAAAGTGGGTCGCAGGCTCCCCAGACCCTCCAGAGAGCCATAGCACCTCCCCAGGTAAATAAAAAAAAACCTTGTCTGCCTGACACCATCATGATTGTAGAGACTGTGTTGCTGCCTTCCGCACCCCCACCCATGCAAATGCTTTGGGAACCACTGGTCTAAAGTAGCACCACCCCTCAGAAGATGTCCAAATCTCATGCTTCACAAGTAGCATTCCCGTCATCTGGATGTCCTTCCCTTCAATATCTGCTTGCCTGTCCTTGAAGAGAACAGGCATATCCTACAGCCAAGCCTGGCCTCTCTTCAGTGGCTACTAGAAGTCTACTTTGCTTCCCTCGTCAGCCAGTGGTGGGAGTTTGGCAGTTCTCAGAGGCACTATTTCTATCCTCATGGGCTGCTTGCCTGCAAGGCAAATTTTAGCATATGGTGGAGAAAATTCATGGACTCACAGGCAACTGGCTGTAGCCTGAAATTCACCCATAGGGTCAATGCTTTTATAGAAGCAAGCTTGCCACAAAGCAGGAATGCCCTTAAAACAAACAGACCTAGAGATGAGATTTGGTTTGGGTAGGTAAGTTATCACCAGAGAAGCATGATATGCATTCAAAATGTTGTTTATATAAATCCCACTAATGGACATCAATCTAATTGCATACTTACAGGAAGAGTCCAAATGGATTTGAGAAAAAAAAATTGGTGGAATACTTTGGCATTTCTCAAACATACCATTCCAAAAGGGCCGAGAGTCAATACAAATGCAATATGCGAAGGCTAAAAGGTAACATGACAGCAAATTTGCTCAAAGAGCCTGGTAAGGTGGCATGTAAAACAATAATGGGCCATTAGGCTGTCTCACAAGAGAAATTAAAACAGGGCCCCCAACAAATGAGTCACGGAGTCTGGCTTTTCAGCATTGTATTGAACAGTTGGAAGGGAGAGTGCTCTTTCTGGCCCATGTCGTTTTCTCATTATTTGGGATTGGTGGAGAGGTACTTTTTAAACTATTAAATAAATATTTAACCGAGGCATGTTCTGCCAGGCACTCATGACAAGTTCAACCCCCCCCCCCCCCCCGCCCAAGATGCTTGATTATGTGCACATGCCACACAGAATTTAGTAAGGCTGCTCTCCTAAAAACAGTTTCCCTTGAGTAAGCCCCATTGACTACAATGGAACTTACTTCTGAGGAGACATTCCTAGGTGCAAAAGCAATGGGCTTCATCATATACACAGACGCCATTTCCCCCTAAGAAAGAGAAGGTGTAATTTTGCATTTTTTGCATGCAGCCAAAGCTAAAATACATTGTTATTGTTATGGCAGAGCATGAACAATATACATCCCAATGAGCAATGGATAAATCCCATCATCTACCTCAGGCATGTTAGCGCAACACTTTTAAGGTTGCATGTTTGCAACATTTTCAGGGATCCTCCAAGCAGAGAAATAAGTTTTTGAGAAAAAAATTAAGGTGTTTCCATACACCTGAAACTGCAGCGATGCGATAAAGCATCTAACGTAAGCGAGGTACAGTCCATTTTTTAGAACTGTCCATTGTACTAACCTATAGATCCTTATCTAAATCATACTTAAAAAATTGGCGTCACACAAGAAAATTCTTCCCCAATTGCAGGGAAATACCCTGCAAACAACTCCAAGCCCTAAATTTCCCTGAAATGTTGATCTTTGGGCACATACAGTGGGATGACTAAGGGCACAATCCTAACCTGAAGTTAGACTGGCATAGTTAAGCCAGCAAAGTTTGGCTGGCACCAAGGCCATGGTAAAGTGCATTTGGCCTCTCTCGGAGTTAAGGAGGATGGAGCACATCTGTGTGCTGGCCTCTCTGGCTTCGAGAGTGGTCCAAACATACTTCATGGTGTCCCTTCTGCCCGCCAAACGTTGTTGGCTTAACCACTGTATGCCAGCCTAACTCCACTTTAGGATTGCACTTTCAGACTCTGGAAACATTGCAGAACTATCCTTTCATATCACCACTTGCAATGGAAAAAAAGCTTCAGAAAAATTGGTGGGACGGTGTTTTTTTTTTGTGATGCACTAACACATCCACAGTGGAAAATGTTGTGCTGCTCAATAAACAGCTCTGCCCATGGCATACAATCCTACTCTGTTGCCATAGGCAAAAATAAGGGGGAAAATGCTGGGTAGGCAGCATGCAAGTTATATCACGATGGTAGAAATAAACCTGGGTCACTCAATTTGAATCTGCACTTACATATTGTCATTACTTTCAACACTGAGTCAAGACTTGTGACTTCTCTAATTTATTAGACCAATGTTATTCAAACTGTGGGTCAGGAGTCGGGACTTACTTGGTGGATCACGACCTAATGTCAGGTGGATCGCGAAAAGCTGGGAGCAGTCATCTTGGAAACTGCAGACCTTACTCTTGTTATATTCCTTTCGTGAGTGTTAACAGTCTGAATTTTCAAGTGAGCGTTTTTTTTTTGTTTTTTTTTCAGTTCAGTGCTTTTACAGCATATTTTGTCCTCATCTTGCTTTCTGTCAGGGCTGTTTCATGGTTGTACAATTGCTGGAGTCCAAGGATGCCAATTTGCATTTCAGGAGTGTCATTTTATGATGTTACAATGACAGCACTTCCTGCTTGATGATATCATTTCCTGCCACAACATCACTTCCAGGTTAATGGCATTGCTTCTGGTCGGTCTCGACACAAGTACCTTTCTAAAAGTGGGTCCCAGTCTAAAAAGTTTGAATACCACTGTATTAAACTGAACAACTCATCCTGTCTCAAGGATCCAGGGGTAGCTTAGGTTTTGGCTGCATTTGGTTTTCAGATTGTGGCATATTCACTAAGATCCACCCTTGACGAACAGTTAACAGTTAACTGATCCAAGTATGTTGAATGGGATTGGTCGTGAAGGTTTTTGGATTCGCATCCTGCTAGGAAAAGAGTCAGTGTCAAAGACCAATGTCAATGTCAATGTAGTTAATCTCAGCCTAGTTGGTAGGATCATTCAATTGTTAACACAGCTCCATTGGAATTAGTAAAGCAACAATAGCCCCTACACAGCTTGAGTAACATCTATCTATGTATATATATAAAAAAGGATGTGTGTAGGCATGTATGTGTGTATGTTCTGCATAGGCTCCGCAACGCCTGGAGCGATCAACACAAAACTTGGCATGCATACACCTTGCGGCCTGGTGACAAACACTGCAGGGGTCAGGGCCCCCCCAGCACCCCCGGAGGTCCCTGCGTGAAAATGGTTGAAAACGGGTGAGATCGGCGTCAAATCCGTAGTTTCCGGGGTCACTGAGATGAACAGCAATGCTCCTGATGCTGTTGGAGTCCGGGTTCGGCCCCCCCTCGGCATGGGGGGCAAGAAGGGGTGCGAAACAAAACATCTGCCATGTCCTGCTGGAACGCCTGGAGCGATTGGCACCAGACTCGGCACGCGTATGCCTTATGGTCTGGCGACAAATACTTTGGGGGTATGATACCCCTAGCACCCCTAGGGGTGGGGGTGCGAAGGGGGTGCAATTAAAAATACTCAAAAATGACCAATATCGGCATCGAATCTGTAGTTTCCGGGGTCGCCTAGAAGCTTGGGATAATTTGTTACCCGGGCAACATCAGGTAACAAAAGGCTAGTATATTATAAAAGGCACCTGGGTTGTGAATATCTCACCTTTTTTAGGGATTCTTTAAATTTTACACCAGCAGTAAGCAACATTAATATGGTTGCGATGACTTCTTTTTTAAATCACACAAACCTATAGCCACAGTTTGCGTGCCACACACTGTACAATACTTATCATTCCACTTGTTGGGCAGTGAGGAGGGTAGACGCTAATTTCATAGGAAAGGAAGAAATGATTTCATAGGACCTGCAGTAAAATACTTCAATCGGTTTTGACCAAGTAGTTGTCCAGCTAGCTAATCCAAGCAGGGCATTTAACTTGCCCCGACTCAGTAAGCTAGCTTTCTGTATGTCTTTTACATCAATCAGATAGTTTTTTCTAACTGCATCTTTCTTGCAATATCAACCTCACCAAGTCAGTCAAGTCTTATGGGGGGAGGGGATAACTTTCTCCATTCACCTTTTTGATAGGTGATTCTTAAACACAGAGATTCCTGAAACTTTTAAAGATGTTAATTCCTTTTTAAAAGAATAAGAATAATTCTTTTTAACAAAATAATTTTTAAAAAGAATAAGGCGTTCAAAATATCCAAGAATATTTTACCAATCAAAATATGGCTCAGCAAAATGAACTTGGATTCCAACAGTTCATGCTACACATTTTGCTCTGTCTCAACTAGTCAACAGTATCAGATAATGGTAACAGTTCTTGTTACACTTACTGCTTCCACAATCTTAACTGTAACTGTTTCAAAATTCAGACATGTTTATTTTTTTATCTAAACACTTTTCCTTCCGTTCATTCATTTCCCTCACATCACATCTGAGCTGTCAGTTCGAATGGCCTATTTCTGACTAACTCCTCTAACGTGACAATTCCTAACTGAGGCTGCAATCCTATACACACTACCAGAAAAGTTTCCCACTTAGCATATTCTTAAATCCCACTTATCATATTGGGGGTGCAATCCTAACCTAGAGTTAGGCTGACACAAGGGACTTGTGCCAGCGCAGGAGTATCGCAACTGCACCATAAAGTGTGTTTGTATCACTCTCAAAGTCAGGGAGGCCGGCACACAGATGTACACCGTCTTCCCTGACTCCGAGAGTCATCCAAATACGCTTTATGGTGCATTTGTAACTCACCTGGGCCACCCTAACTCCTAATTTAGGATTGCGCTCTGGGATATACAGTACTTCAGAGTAGACATACATAGGATTGCACTGTAAGTAATCTCCAAACAGCACAATCCTATGCATGGCCAACACCACTATTCATTCAAATTTCAAAATGCTAAATGATTTCCTTAAAATGTTGGTAAATGACTAATTCAACACATTGAACATGTTGAAACTAAAGCTCAGAATCATTCCATCACAGGCCTCTACTTATACAATTGTGTCATTTCAACATTACCATGTGGCAGCTGCTCATAGAAAAATGGTTTCCTTACAACTTGGGCAACATTTAAGGATCGCTCATTATACCACTGGCTTGACAAAAAAGAGTTATTGGAAGAAATACTGAGCTAATGTTGTGAAGGTTTTTGCTATATAAGTTATGTGGTGATGGCTCTATAAGTAGCAGTGGCTATATGCTATTTGCGGTGGTGACATTGTTGCTGTTCTGAAAATGTGACAAGTCCCATATGAAAACACTTGCATTGTATGCACCTGTTAAATAGAAATAGAAATTTGGGTGCCTTCAGGCAGAAAGGCGGGGTATAAATTAATTAATAATAATAATAATAAAAAGCAATGACAAATTTTAAGACATAATTTAGGTATTCAGTAGTCTGCTTTTCTTCACTTCACACAAGGCCAGTTTGTTGTGGTGGTTGTTGTTCAGTCGCTAAGTCATGTCCGACTCTTCACGACCCCATGGACCACAGCACGCCAGGCCTCCCTGTCCTCCACTAGCTTCCGGAGTTCGCCCAATTTCATGTTCATCGCTTCGGTGACACTATCTAACCATCTCATCCTCTGCCGCCCCCTTCTCCTTTTGCCTTCCATCTTTCCCAGCATGAGGGTCTTTTCTAAAGAGTCCTCTCTTCTCATCAGGTGGCCAAAGTATTGGAGCTTCAGCTTCAGCATTTGTCCTTCCAGGGAGCACTCAGGCTTGACTTCCTGGAGGATTGACCAATTGGATCTCCCTGCAGTCCAAGGGATTCTCAAGAGTCTTCTCCAACACCATAATTCAAAAGCATCTATTCTTCGGCGCTCTGCCTTTCTTATGGTCCAGCTCTCACAGCCATACATTGCTACTGGGAAAACCATAGCTTTGACTATGCGAACCTTTGTTGGCAGGGTGATGTCTTGGCTTTTTATTAAGTCGTCTAAGTTCGCCATAGCTTTCCTCCCAAGAAGTAAACGTCTTTTAATTTCATGGCTGCAGTCACCATCTGCGGTGATCTTGGAGCCCAGGAAAATAAACTCTGACACTGCTTCCATTTCTTCCCCTTCTATTTGCCAGGAAGCGATGGGAGTGGTTGCCATGATCTTAGTTTTTTTAATGTTGAGCTTCAAGCCAATTTTTGCACTTTCCTCTTTCACCCTCACCAGAAGGTTCTTTAGGTCTTCCTCACTTTCTGCCATTAGAGTGGTATCGACTGCATATCTGAGGTTGTTGATATTTCTCCCAGCAATCTTGATTCCAGCTTATGAATCATCCAGCCCAGCCTTTCTCATGATGTACTCTGCATATAAGTTAAATAAGCAGGGTGACAGTATACAGCCTTGTTGTATTCCTTTCCCAATTTCAAACCAATCGGTTGTTCCGTGTCCAGTTCTAACTGTTGCTTCCTGGCCCGCATACAGGTTTCTCAGAAGACAGATAAGGTGGTCTGGTACTCCCATCTCTTCAAGAACTTGCCACAGTTTGTTGTGATCCACACAATCAAAGGCTTTGGCATAGTCAATGAAGCAGAGGTAGATGTTTTTTCTGAAACTCTCTTGCTTTCTCCATGATCCAGCGAATGTTGGCAATTTGATCTCTAGTTCCTCTGCCTCTTCAGAAACAAGCTTGTACATGTGGTAGTTCTTGATTCACATACTGCTGAAGCCTAGCTTGTAGGGTTTTGAGCATCACCTTGCTAGCATGTGAAATGAGTGCAATGGTGCAGTAGTTCAAACAATCTTTGGCATTGCCCTTCTTTGGGATTGGAATGTAAACTGATCTTTTCCAGTCTTGTGGCCACTGCTGAGTTTTCCAAATTTGCTGGCATATGGAGTGCAGCACCTTGAGTAACTCAATATTTTGAGTAACTCAACTGGAATGCTGTCACCTCCACTAGCTTTGTTGTGAGTGATGCTTTCTAAAGCCCACTTGACTTTACACTTCAGAATGTCAGGTTTGAGCTCAGTGACCGCACCATTGTGGTTATCAGGAACATTTAGATCAGCCTTATAGAGTTCCTCTGTGTATTCTTGCCACCTCTTCTTAATCTCATCTGCTTCTGTTAGGTCCTTGTCATTCTTGTCCTTTATTGTACCTACCTTAGCATGAAATTGTCCTTTGATATCTCCAATTTTCTTGAAAAGATCTCTAGTCTTTCCCATTCTATTGTTTTCCTCTATTTCTTTGCATTGCTCATTTAGGAAGGCCTTCCTGTCTCTCCTTGCTGTTCTATGGAAATCTGCATTCAGTTGGGTATACCTTTCCCTTTCTCCCTTGCTTTTTGCTTCCCTTCTTTCCTCAGCTATTTGTAAAGCCTTGTCAGATAGCCACTTTGCCTTCTTACATTTCTTTCTCTTTGGGATGGTTTAAGTTGCTGCTCCTGTACAATTTTACAAACCTCTGTCCAAAGTTCTTCAGGCACTCTTGTCTACCAAATCTAAGCCCCTAAATCTATTTGTCACCTCCACTGTATATTTGTATGGGATATGATTTAGGTCATAAGTGGAGGGCCTAGTGGTTTTCCCTACTTTTTTCAGTTTAAGCCTGAATTTTGCAATAAGAAGCTCATGATCTGAGCCACAGTCAGCTCCAGGTCTTGTTTTTACTGACTGTATAGAACTTCTCCATCTTTGGCTGCATAGAATGTAATCAATCTGATTTTGGTGTAGACCATCTGGTGAAGTCCATGTGTACAGTTGCCGTTTGTGTTGCTGGAAAAGCGTGTTTGCTATGACTAATGTGTTCTCCTGACAAAACTCTATCAGTCTTTGCCCTGCTTCATTCTGTACTCCAAGACCAAACTTGCCTGTTATGCCTATTGCCTACTTTAGCATTCCAATCCCCTGTGATGAGGACATCTTTTTTTGGTGTTAATTCTAGAAGGTGTTGTAGGTCTTCATAGAAATGGTCAACTTCTTCCTCATCAGCATCAGTGGTTGGGGCGTAGACTTGGATTACTGTGATGTTGAAAGGTTTGCCTTGGATCCGAATTGAAATCATTCTATCATTGTTGAGGTTATACCCCAGTACTGTTGTTCCCACTCTCTTGTTCACTATGAAGGCTACTTAATTTCTTCTAAAGGATTCCTGCCCACAGTAGTAGTCATCTGAATTCTCCCATTCCTGTCCATTTTAGTTCACTAACTCCCAGGATGTCGATGTTCAGCCTTGACATCTCACATTTGACCACATCTAGCTTACCTTGATTCATAGATCTGACATTCCAGGTTCCTATGCAGTATTCTTTGCAGCATCGTACTTTCCTTTCACTTCCAGACACATCCACAGCTGAGCTTCCTTTCAGTCAGTTTAGAAGATACTTTTTAATTATACTTTATGGCTGTTGTATGTGGTAAAAATGTATTCTTAATTTTATACTTTGTAAACCTTTTTTTTTACTTTTAACTACCGTATATAATCGTATATATATCGATGAAATTGATATGACAAGTTTTAAGCCAAGGGCAAGTTTTAAGCCAAAAATTATGGAATTTGCTATACCCTGTGGATAAGTCAAGATTAAAACTTAGGGGTATCTGCAATTCTTTGAATTAATTTTGCCTGATTTTACCCAACACCAGATTCTGACAAATGATCTACCAGTAATTGTTACCTAAGAACTGTACAATCTACCTATTTATTAAGGTGAGGAAAAACAAAATAAAACAGCAACATAGCAAGCAACTATCAAACCAGTTGTTCCCAAACCTTTTAGCACTGGGACCCACTTTTGAAAATGACAGCCTATGGGGACCCACCAGAAGAGATGTCATTAGAGACAAAGGTGGAATAATGAAACAAGGGAATAACGGAACAGCTTTCTGTGACCCACCTGACATTGGGTCCTGACCGACAGCTTGAGAAACACTGATTGTACCCAATCCCACCTTGACTAAATAGATATAAGTGCTCTCTCTCTCTCTCTCTCTCTCTCTCTCTCTCGCTCTCTCCCTCCCTCCCTCCCTCCCTCCCTCCCACCCATTAGCACTGTGGAACCCCCTTAAAATTGGTAGCATT
>JAJKFI010000012.1:368558-384887 GCA_029204185.1 Lerista edwardsae
AATAATAATAATAATAATAATAATAATAATAATAATAATAATAATAATAATAGTTGAGTTATCAACCCTATTGTGTAATAAGTACTATGACACTTCTGAAGTGGAAGCAGAGAAAAATTTCCTCAAGGAAACTAATACGTTAATGTTTTCTGACCCTTTTCAGTGCCTTAAATTTTTTTAAAAATGGCAACAATTAATCAGATTAAGTTGTTCCTATAAGTTATCTTCATGTCCGGAAAAGATTGTTAATTTTGTGTGTGTGTGTATCAGAATTCTGTTGAAGCCAAAGAGCAAGTAAAAAAATTGCATTTTTTTTTTTTACAAAAACTGTTTTAAAAAGCCGAACACAGCTTGCTTTTGCACCTGCAGTGGCTCAGGCAGGCGAGCGAGTGGCAGTGGTGGCACTGCTGCCGCTCCGGTCCCTGTGACCCTCCTGGACCCCCTGCTAGGCTTGCCGCTGGTTTAAGTCATTTCACTTTCAAACTTTTTGATGGGTTAATCTGAATCTAAATATTAACAGTGAAAGATCAATCAGTAGTATTTATATACCGCTTTTCAACACAAAGTTCACAAAGATCATTGCATACCTATCACTTTGTACACAAAATGGAGCACAGACCTACTGTACATACTCAAACTCCCTAAATTTGCAGTAGCTAGGTTTAAAAACGAAAAGAAAGGGGAAGGAGAACCATAAGAACATAAGAACATAAGAAGAGCCCTGCTGGATCAGGCCAAAGGCCCATCTAGTCCAGCTTCCTGTATCTCACAGCGGCCCACCAGTTGCCCCAGGGAGGCATGAGACAACAAGATGCTTGCATCCTGTTGCCACTCCCTTGCACCCGGTACTCTGAAGTAGCCCACTACCTTTGTAAGGAGGTTGCACAATCCATCATTGCCTATAGCCCACGATGGACCTTTCCTCCAGAAATCCGTCCAATCCCCTCTCAAAGGCATCAAGACCAGATGCCATCACCACCTCCTGTGGCAAAGAGTTCCACAGATTAACTACCCGCTGGGTAAAAAAGTACTTCCTTTTATCTGTTTTAACTCTCCCAACCCTCAGTTTTAGCGGATGCCCCCTGGTTCTGGTGTTTTGAGAGAGGGAAAAGAACATCCCTCTATCGACTTTATCCCTTCCATGCATAATTTTGTATGTCTCAATCATGTCCCCCCTCAGGCGCCTTTTTTCTAGACTGAAGAGCCCCAAACGTTGCAGTCTTTCTTCATAAGGGAGATGCCCCAGCCCCGTAATCATTTTCGTTGCTCTCTTCTGTACCTTTTCCAACTCCACGATGTCCTTTTTGAGGTGCGGCGACCAGAACTGGACACAATATTCCAGGTGTGGCCTTACCATCGATTTGTACAATGGCATGATAATATTGGCTGTTTTATTCTCAATCCCTTTTTTAATTAACCAAAAACACTAATGTGAACTGAGCAAGCTCAGTAGCTCCTGTGAGTCATGGAATTTTCAGGTACTGGAAAGGAAAAAAATGGCAGATTGCAAATGGTTGGGGCAGAGAGATGGAATTGTCCAGCTTCAGCAAATGGAAAAGTTAGGGAGATGCAATACAATGCCATGGGTTCCTCTTGAAGCATTTGATTTGTATTTACTGTGTTCAGCCACAAAAACCTGACTGAATTATCAGCAGTCACGTTTCAAGCCTCGTGCAGGTGTTAGAAAACGGGTTGCAGTGCACCAACTGCAGGGGAAATGGAAGGGCACTGGCTACCCTTGCCCCCAGCACTACATACAGCATGCCAGCGCCATAGCAGGCCTTCCAGCATTTCAGGTCACAGGAGAAACCCTCCTCCAATTCTATGCAAACTGAGGAGCATAGTTATGCAGCATGTCAGAGATGGGCAAGTGCACATTCCCCAATCCCCATTCACTGAGTTATTAACTAAGAGCGCAATCCTATGCAGCGCTGGAATGGTGAGGGCTGCACCATATCAAGTACACCTTAGCTGTGCTGGGGAGCCTCCCCGGAGCAAGGGCACACTCACGCCCGTGTCCCAGGGGAGGCTCCAGCCTCCACATAGGTTTCCTCAGTTCTGCGCCTGCTATTTAGCAGACGCAGAGATGAGGAAGCCACACAGCTCAAATTGCCGCATCCCATCTCCACCCCCTCCCCTGGCTGGCACGCCCTCCCATTTGGCCCTCCCCATGCCCAGAACCTGGCGCCATTGGGCTGACACTGCAGCCCAAGAGCCGTAGCACTGGTGCAGGGGTGCCAAAGCACCTTGGGCCGAAGCACCTTGTGTTGGCCCAAGGAAGGGGGTAGGATTCCACCCAAAGTGAGCCCTGCCTGACATATCAGACACCTCACTCAACTTGGAGAACGTCGTAAGAAGAACGACTACATCACTATCAATGCCAGCATGACTCACAGCCCAATCCTGCAATCCATTCCAATGGAGTGTACATTGCATGCTGTGGGCCAGCAAGAAACCAGACAGCCCAAGAGAGGTAAGGAAATAATATTTTTACTTGCCTCTCCAAAGGAGATCTTGTCTCCAGTTGGTCTCCTTTGACATAGGCCAGCTCTTTTGCTGGCATAAATCTGAGGAAACGCCTGAGATTGGGACTGGGCCTAAAAAGGAAGCAGGTTCTTGAGATGTTTGGTTGCTGCCAAGATCCTCCCATTACTGCCCCCCAAACAGCTCTGGCTCAGTTCACTTTCTACCCCAATCTGCCCGTAACCCTTCCCAATCCAATCCACCGCTGACCTACCTGCTCCCGTGGACGTTCGCTGGCCTGCTGCTGCTGGTGTGGGGCTGCTGGTGTTGGTGGCAGATGCAATGACAGTCCCAGCCTTACAAAAACCGATCACAAGACCTGTCAGTTAAGGCTTGGTTACAATTGGCTCACCAGTCTTCTCCTGGCCTACAATGCTCTCATGCTCCTCTGCAACCATCAGTCTGCGGCTATAAGGGAATGTTTCCTCTGAGCACCTTTCCAGTAGTACCATATTTTGGCAATGCTTTGGGTTTTTAAAGCAAATCATTTCATGTATTTTCTTCTCGATTTAATGTTGGAATTGTTCCATTTAATTTCAGATACAGAAGGAACATTTTGAAATTAATCTCCTGTGCACCAAAGTAATTATTTCAACAATTTGCGCTTGTGGGTTTCTACTGCTATTTACTGTGTTGTGTATTAGTATGTCTGTCCATTATTTTAATAGCTCTTAAATTGCTAAAGAGATTTCAGAATAAATATCTGATGAACAGTTAAACCACTAGAAGGGACCAAGAATCTCCATGATGATACATTACACAGCAAATACAAAGGATGTCTTGCTTAAAAACAGGCACAATTTCTGTCTGTGAATGCAGAATTCTTGCCAGGGAATATGTGGAGAAAGAAGGAGTAATGGAGATGACGAGCTTGGAAAAACATGTAAAAACCAAACCATGCCCATTCATCTCTGGGGTATGAATGTGCACTGACTATGTGGACCACAACACACATTTAACTCATTGAGGGCGCAATCCTAACCTGGAGTTAGGCCGGCACAGTTTGGCTGTCACAAGGACCACCATAAAGCGTGTTTAGACTACTCTCGGAGTCAGGGAGGATGGCACACGTCAGTGTCTTGGCCATTCTGACACCGAGAGTGGTCCAAACATGCTTTACGGTGTCCTTTGTGCCGGCCAAACTTTGCTGGCCTAACTTTGCTGTGCCGGACTAACTCCAGGTTAGGATTGCGCTCTTAAAAACAGTCCTTTTGCAGCACTAGGTGAGTGCATTCAGGCACTAAATGCAGAGGTAAGGTGAATAGATACAAGAAAGAAAAGCCATGTGAAAAAGGAGATAATATAATGGGTGATGATAGGAAGGCATCGGCTGAGCTCATTATAACATTTCTTCATTTTGTCTTGTGGCTTGTCTCCTCTTCTTTATCGTTCCCCTTCCTTTGTAGGCCTCCCATGGGGCTGTGTCCTGGGTTCCCTCCCTCCTCTCTTTCCTTCCATCCGCAGGCTATCTAACTGCCTGCCTGCTTTTCACACTCAAAGCCACGCTAATGTCTCACAAATCTTTCCACTTCCTGACCAGACTCACTCAACTGAATCCAGGCACTTGAATCGGTAATTTGTGGGTTAAGCTGCCAATAACTGTGCAGCAGGTTCAGCTAGGCAGAAGAGCCAGCTCAGTGGGAGAGGTGTAAAGTTTCCCCGGACAATTTGTGCCCCACAGCTAGATTGAACTGAAGCCAATGTGTAAAAATTTCTGCAATTAGCCCCTCAAGCACAAAAAATGCCAATTAATTATGATGATTAGCAATGTCTTCATTAGCAGCCTATAAATAAATCATGTACTGCATCTTGTTCCTACTGTTACTGCCATACCAAAGGAACAAAAAAGTAGTGTAGAATTGAGTAGAGGAAAAAAAGTAGAGAGAATTTAGGAGGGGGGGGAGAGGGAGAAAAGTTAATTAATTATACATGTTCTCATAAGCTGGCATGTGCAGTCTATTTTCTGGGTATGTAATGCATTGTGTTTTGTAGGTTGATTAACATACGTTTGCCATTATATTTAAAGTGCGCCTTTCTGCCAAGTGAAAAGGAAACATAAAACTAAAATGAAAACAAAAATAAATATGTCTAAAGCTGATGTTGTAGATGATATCATGTTTATGTGGGTGGGCACCCCTCCCCGCCCCCCAGACTGACTCCTCTCATAGGAGAAGTTCATCATCAAATGGAATAGGGTGAGAGATACTTGGTATATCCCCTGGTTCAAGGGACCACTTCAAGCCAGTACATGCTGCAGGAATTGTACGTACAATTTGCATCCGCCTGCGCATTTCAGTCCAAACTGAATGGGTCCCTTTCCAAACATACTTTATGGTGTCCCTTATGCCGGCAAACCCTTGCTGGCCTAAATGTGCCAGCCTAACTCTTGGTTAGGATTGCTCATTCTTCAGCTTCTGGTTGTCCTCATTGGGAAGTCATAGCCTGGCTTGGCTGGCTGAGCTTCTTTGAGTCAGAGATCAGAGTTGCCCAGGATGAAGGAACTTGAGTGGTAATGGACTTCTTGATAGATGGACATTCTTAGAATGACAGCTTTATGGGGAGGAGGAGCCAGTAATCTGACTCCCCGTGTCCCTGCTACCAAGGATTGGGGTCAGGATATCTACTGGGCAGCCCCTTCCCTTCCACCAACTGTTGTGCTTCGGGAAACGGGAAGTGAGGAAAAGAGAAGGTGAAAAGGAGAGGCCTAAGAAGGACTTAGGGATGGGGAAAAAAGAAATAAAGAGCACAATCCTAACCTGGAGTTAGTCTGGCACAGTTAGGCCAGCAAAGTTTGGCTGGCACAAGGGCCACCGTGAAGTGTATTTGGACCACTCTTGGAGTCAGGGAGGATGGTGCATGTTTGTGATCTGGCCTCTCTGATTCTGAGAGTGGTCCAAACATACTTTATGGGGGCCCTTGTGCTGGCCAAACTTTGCTGGCCTAACTGTGCCAGACTAACTCCAGGTTAGGATTGTGCTCTTTATCTCTTTTCCCCCCATCCCTAAGTCCTTCTTAGGCCTCTCCTTTTCAACTTCTCTTTTCCTCACTTCCCATTTCTGAACCACTCCCTAGCTTTTTCCTTTATCTTTCTCCGTTTTGTCACGTCCTTCTGCCCCTTCTTTCTTTCTCTCAAGTTCTTCCACTTCTATCTTCCTTGTTCCCTCCCTGATATTGCCACTTTGGAGGTTTGCTGCCTCTCTCAGCATTGCAATCTCCCAAGCTGTCCTTACAATCCACAAAGGCCAGGATGCCCTCTGGTGATGTCATCCTCTGATGGCTAGGACAATGTTCTGCAGACTGTGTGGCCCCACACATCAAGACAGGACATCATGTAACAATTTTTTTTTTTAAAAAAAAATAGCATTCTGTCACCATCATTAACAGCCCAATTGTGGCGCCAATTCAGAGAAGACCTGGCCTAGTGAGTAAATAGAAGCTGGTTGGGTGAGGTTGCAACAGGAAAGAGAAATTGCCTTTTGGATAATGTATTTTATATATCTTAGCATCATGTATAATCCATGGTTGAGAGTGTGTAGTCCCAGTAGAGATGTGTGAAAAATCAAAACATGATAACTAGATTGACCCCAACTCTTGTTCTATGAAAATATGAGGAATTAGTGTTTTTTTCGCAGTGCCCCATCATATTGAGCAAACTGACAGATTAAAGAAACAGACTTTTCCGGTTTAATCTGTGCATGTGGTTAAATTTGACCAACATTAATGCGGGTCTTAAATGAAAAAGAAAAGAAACTCTTTAATCATACATTAAGACAAAACTGAACTTAGAAAAGGTTACAATGGCACCTTCCTCCAAACCCATTCCATATGCAAAAGGATTTGTTACAAAGGCCAGAAAATGAACACCATAAAAGCATCACAGAAAATTGGTTGCATCTGAAAAGTAAGTATAGAGCAAACTGGTATGGGAAGTTCCACAACACAACAGCACTCACAATGAAGCATAAGAAGAGTCGAAGTTTGTAGTGCCATGCTTTTTTAACCACACCCCAAAATTACGCTGATAGAAAGATGAATCAGAATTCTGCAGATACATCAACTGCATGAAAACTGCATGACAACTCATGTTTAGTATGTACCCTGTTTAGTATGACAACTGCAACCAATTTTATTACATCCAGAATCTATGCTAAAAGGGAAAACATATGCTGCAATCTATCTTCAAGTTGATTTCAAGACAGCAGACTAGCATACATGGAATTATTCCACTGTACCTCAAAAGAGCATTATGGCCCAAATCAGTGGCTGGGGCGGGGCCCGGGGGGAGGGGGTTCAAGAGGGTGCCGTGAGGGTGGAATAGGGTATTTTGGGATTGGCAGGGCAGTGGGCAGGGTAGCCCTGGGAGAGGGTGGGGCCAGCCTCAGCACCTTAGACCAGATCCTAACCCCCTCTAGGCCTGCCCAATATTACACCGGGCTTCTTGAATTTGCAACAGTAATTTTTCTGGTGCAGACCCGAGTAGCCCCATGCAGGTGGCTGATGTGCAACATGGGTTGCAACATGACATGCAACATAAATATCTCCTTACTCTGAGTTGCACCACAGCCACCTCCTCACCTGTCCTGGATGCTGGATACCTTCTCACCTGTGCAGTTGTCCTATTACAGCGCAGGTTAGGATCGAGCTGCTAGTTAATCTGCCACCTGAGACATCCTCCTCACTGTGTCTCATGGGAGGACTGGCTCTGGGGAGCACTCTCATGAAGATAACCCCATTAAAATTTCTACTGTGAACACAGACTAAGCCATGGACCAGTCTGGATAACAGCTGGTTCTGCTGCCCATGCACAACTAGGGATGTATATGAGCAGGCCCTACTCCCACTCCTGATGCACTATTCCCTACCTCTGATTGCATGGGGGTATCCAGCGGTGTTATCTGGCAACAAGCTGCCGGAACGCTAGGCGGGACTTACCGCCTGATTGGCTGCCCATCCGTGACGTGTCGCCGCCTGCCCGCCTGCCGCGCGGGCACCCCTGGCTTCGGAGGGGGTGCCCGCTTGCCTGGGGGGGCGCCGGGTGCCTAGGCAAGCAGTGGAGGGGCGCGCCAACCGGAGGGAGCCCACGCGGCGGGCGGGCAGGCGGCGACGTGTCACGGACAGCCTGTCAATCAAGTGGTAAGTCCCGCCTAGTGTTCCGGCAGCTCGTTGCCGGATGACACTACTGGGGGTATCCATTAACCCATGATCTAAATTTTAGAGGGGGTAAAGCTAAGGGGTGTGTCAGTGTAGTGCCGGAACTAGCTGTTAGTTTCCTGTCTCCCCTCTACCTGGCTATACTGTACCCTATTTTGAGAGTACCCAAATCTCTGACTTGGCTTAAGTGTGTTTTTTTCCATTCCAACTGATCTTCATGACATCATGTTTTAAGCAAGATTCCATATTTGTCTTGTAGGATTATTAAATCATGCAAGGGTATTTTAATATATTTCACTTTACCAGATTCTTCGGGGGGGGGGATGGTGGCAGTGTTTGCGATTCATGAATCTGTCAACAAGGCTTCTCCATATAGAGAAATTCACATTTTCCTTTCATCAACTTGTACTGTTAAGTCAGCAATTGTCTAACTATATATCATTGTATGGTAATAGGGAATGACATCAGCTCAGTCTAAATGAGCACTTCTTTGCACAGGTTCACTAATGTTTACAGCACTAAGAAACCTGCAGTTACAGTCAGAATTTCTGCACATTTTAAAAATGATTGTACAACAGTGTGGTAGCGCCCCCAGGGCGTGCACTACGCGGGATTGCTGCGCCGCAGGGGCCAATTGCGGGACAGAGACGCGGGAGACTGAAAAGTAACTTCATTGAAGACGATTTACTCGGGTGAGGGCCTTGACATTCATGGGTGCCTCATAACGTCACAAGCACCCAATTGCTGGCAGTCTTTCCCCTTGCCCCACAGTCTTAGCAAGAAGCTCTGCGTTGTCTCTGCCCGGTGTCCGAGATGAAAAGAGGCAGCCCCCTTGATGGGTACTTTGGCCCTTCTGGGGATCTGGTGCGCAGGTCGTGGTCACCCCCGCTTCTTGGCCTGAAGAGGGCTTGGCCGGCCCCTGGCTGGGACCCGTCTGGTGGGTCGCCCGATGTCCAGATGCCGCAGCTCCTAGTCTCACCCAGGGGGTTGCAACTCCTCTCCCCGAGCTTTGGCTCATCTTTGTGTCTCGGGTGGGGTGGTGGTGACCACTCAGCCCCCCACAAGAGTGCTCCCTACCCCTGAGGCACTGGGGCAAGGCTTGAGGCCAGGGGATCAACCCTCGTCCCTCCCAGGTAAGCAAGAAGGTGATGAGGGTGCCAGAACCCCGAGGGCACTTCGCTCCTCCGAGCTCTGCCGAGCCCGGAGGAGACACGTCTGCCCTCGGCCTCGCCCAGGCTCATGAGCCCATTGGCCGGCCAGCAGGGCCCCGCCCTTTCCGGTCTCCTTGACTTCCAACCAGAGCAGAGGCTCGGCCGCATTGTTGCAGCCGGCTGCAGTTTCCATGCCTCCTCCCGGGAGGCGGCAGATGCTGAGGGGGAGCTCTGCGCTCCCTCTCAGCGTGGCCGGGGGTGAGCTGCGCTCAGCTGCCCCATGCTGCGGCGAGCGTTTCCCCGACCGCAGCTGCCTGGCCGCCCCCCCAGGGGGCCAGGGCACAGCCCCCCGAGCCCTGCACCGCCTGCCAGGTAAGTGCTTTCGCCCCCAGTGGGGGCTTCTGGGTGGGGGCGCGGGTGACAAGCAGTCATTAACTGTTTTATGCAGGACATTGTCTTCATGGATTAGCAGCCCAATTCTAGCCCCCACCACCAGAGGAAGCAAATGAAAATGCTTTGCATTTGCTTGTGGTAGGTTACCCAATCACCAATGGGTTTCCTTAGGCATATGCCACCTATTTCTTAATGTGCATTCTGGTGGCACTGTAATTCAATGGAATTACGCCATAAACTGTAATGCAGTGGTATTCAAACTTTTAGACCAGGACCCTCATTTTAGAATGGCACTCGTGTCAGGACCAACCAGAAGTGATGTTATTAACCTGGAAGTGATGCTGTGGAAGGAAGTGACATCATCAAGCAGGAAGTGTTATTATTTATTTGATTTTTACCCCGCCTTTTCACCCGGAGGTGCTCAAGGCGGCATTACAATATAACAAGATAAAATATAAAATTAACATTAAAAAGCAGTTAAAAACAATGTTAAAAAACAATACACACAACAAAATTAAAACAGATACAATTTAAAAAACAACACACCCAGTGGATCATATATAAAAATGAACAAACCAGCCAGCCAGCCAGCCTGTCAACAGTTAAAAGCTTTTTGGAATCAAAAGGTCTTCAGCCCCCGCCGAAATGTAAGCAAAGAGGGAGCAGTTCTCAATTCTAAGGGGAGGGTGTTCCAGAGTTGGGGGGCCACCACCAAGAAGGCCCTCTTCCTGGCCGCCACCCCTCTCACTTCTCCTGGTGGCAGCACAGTCAGGAGGGCCCCCCCAGATGATCTAAGAGTATGGGTTGGATTATATGGAAGAAGGCGGTCCCTCAAATAACCCGGACCCGAGCCGTAAAGGGCTTTAAAAGTCAAAACTAGTACCTTGAATTGGGCCCGGAACAGAATCGGCAGCCAGTGCAGTCGCCGAAGCAGCGGCTCGACAGAGTCAAACCGACGTGCCCCAGCAACCACCCGAGCCGCCGCGTTCTGTACTAGTTGTAATTTCTGGACCGTCTTCAAAGGCAGCCCCACGTAGAGCGCATTGCAATAATCTAATCTAGATGTCACTAGGGCATGGGTCACTGTGGCCAGGTCCGCACAGCTCAGGTACGGCCGCAGCTGGCGAATCAGCCGAAGCTGAGCAAAGGCTCCCCTGGCCACCGCCGCCACCTGGGACTCCAGGTGTAGCTGTGAATCCAGGAGAACCCCCAAGCTGCGAACCTGCTCCTTCAGAGGAAGTGCGACCCCATTCAGAGCAGGACGATAGTCCAATACCCGAGCTGTGGATTTCCGAACCAAAAGCACCTCTGTCTTATCCGGATTTAATTTCAGCTTGTTCGCCCCCATCCAGCCCCCAACTGCCTCCAGACAGCGATCCAGGACCTCAACCGCCTCCTCAGAATCAGGGGGAAAGGAGAGATAAAGTTGGGTGTCATCAGCATATTGATGGCACCCCACTCCAAACCCCTGGATGACCTCTCCCAGCGGTTTCATGTAGATGTTAAACAGCATGGGGGATAAGATGGAACCTTGCGGCACCCCAAACCTAAGAGGTCAGGGTGCCGAACAAGCGTCCCCCAGCACCACCTTCTGGGATCTATCAGCCAGGAAGGAGCGGAACCACTTCAAAACAGTGCCTCCAAGCCCCAACCCGGCCAGCCGACCCAGAAGGACACCATGGTCGATGGTGTCGAAAGCCGCCGAGAGGTCCAGCAGGACTAACAGGGTCGCACTTCCCCCGTCCATCCCCCGGCGCAGGTCATCCACCAAGGCGACCAAGGTAGTCTCCGTCCCGAACCCCGGCCTGAAGCCAGATTGGAATGGGTCCAGATAATCCGTTTCCTCCAGTACCCTCTGAAGCTGGGACGCCACCACCCGCTCAATCACCTTGCCCAGAAATGGGATATTGGAGACTGGCCGAAAGTTGTTTAAATTTGTAGGATCCAGGGAGGGCTTCTTCAGGAGGGGGCGAACCATCGCCTGCTTCAAAGCAGGCGGGAGCACCCCCTCCCTCAGAGATGAGTTCACCACCCTCCCCGTCCACTCGGCCAGCCCTCCCCGGGCAGCTCTAATTAGCCATGCCGGGCAAGGGTTGAGCGGGCAAGCGGCAGGTCTCACACTCCAGAGAATCCTGTCCACGTCCTCAGGCTCTACAAGCTGAAAAGAATCCCAAATCGTAGGATAGACAGGTTCCCCAGGGACATCACTAGATATGCCCACAGCAGCGTCCAAGTCATGCCGGATTTGATCGACCTTGTCTGCAAAGTATTTTGCAAACTCGTCACAGCGAGCCTCCGTGTGCTGCTCCCCACCAATAGGGGGGGCCAGATGTAGAAGGCTGCGGACCACACGGAAGAGCTCAGCCGGACGGTTCTCTGCAGATGCAATGGTGGCAGAGAAGTGTGCCCTCTTAGCCGCCACCACTGCTCTAGAAAAAGCTTTTAAGTGGGCCCTAGCCTGAGTCCGGTCAGATTCGGCACGAGTCTTTCGCCACCGACGCTCTAGTCGTCTGCCCTGCCGCTTCATCATTCGCAGCTCCTCAGAAAACCAAGGAGCTGCTCTGATTCTGCGCCTGGGCAGAGGACGCTCAGGAGCGATCTCATCCAGGGCCCTGGCCATCTCCGTATTCCAGAGGTCGACCAGGGCACCGGGTGAGTCTCCAACTCTGGCAACAGGAAAGTCCCCCAGAGCCCTCAGGAATCCATTTGGATCCATCAGCCTCCGAGGGCGGATCATAAAGTGTGATCCCCCGCCATTGCAGAGGTGAGAAGCCGCAACAAGCCTAAATCCCACCAGACTATGATCTGTCCATGACAAAGGGGTGATCTCAATATCCTCCACCTCCAGATCATCATCAGCCTGCCCCGCAGTAAACACCAGGTCCAGCGTGTGTCCCGCATCATGCGTCAGGGCAGATATTCTTTGAGACAGACCCATGGTTGCCATGGAGGCCATGAAATCCTGAGCCGCAGGTGTTCCCGGGGCCTCGGCATGGACATTAAAGTCCCCCAACACCAATAGGCGGGGGGACTCCAACACCACGCTCGAGACCAGCTCCGTCAGCTCAGGCAGGGAGACTGTTGGGCAGCAAGGCGGGCGGTACACCAACAGAATCCCTGTTCTGTCTCGCCCCTCCAACACAACGCGAAGGCACTCAAACCCGGTGGACTGCTGAACAGGGTATCTGGTGAGACAGATGGAATCCCGATAGACCATTGCAACCCTGCCTCCCCGCCCCTGTAGTCGTGGCTGCTGAAGTACCCGGAAACCCGGCGGACAAATCTGGGAAAGATTAATCCCTCCCATCTCATCCAGCCAGGTCTCCGTGATACATACCAGGTCGGCTTTCTCCTCCAAGATTAAATCGTGGATTAGAGAGATCTTATTATTCACCGACCTGGCATTCAGAAGCAGCAGCTTCAGACTCAGGGGACTGTTGCCAGGATTTCCAAGGGTCAGAGGGATGAGGGGAGGGCCAGAAAGAGGGACAGTCTGTCTACGACTGACCCTCCTTCTCCGGTAATGTCCGGCCCCGCCCCCACCGCCATATCTTCCGTAACCCGTAACTCTACTGATGGTGGTCCCCCTCCCCTCCCCTGAGCTCCCTCGAGGCGTCAAGCACATAATTCCGGCGGGAGCGACCTACAAGCCAACCACCCCAGCACAAATACAAAAACTAAAAACACACAAACACAAACACACACACACTCCCCACCAACAACCAGTGCAGCAGCCCTCACCCCCCTCACACTGAGGCTTGGGCTGCTGCAGGCCTCTGCCTCTCTCTCACCGAGGCAAAGGCCTCACTCCGTCCCTCCCTGCCCCCCTCTCACAGAGGCAGGGATACCGTCCACTCTCCTGGCCAGACTCTCACTCTGGGCCAGGAAGTCACAATCACACTATCACTCACTCAGTTAAAAGGCTGGTGTTGGCTTGTTGACAGGCGGCTAAGATCCAAAAAATAAGGGCGTGGCTGGAGCTTAATGATCCACGGGAAGATGGAACAGGGAGGTAGGCAGGCAGCAGCAACAGCAGGTGTTCCGGGCTCCAGGCTCCGCTCCCCAGGTGAAGAGCCACGGGCAAAGAGCCCTTTGGCTCTTGCCCTTCGGCTCGCGCCAAAGGCTCGCGCCTCTGGCAAGCCCGAGGCCTTAAGCTGGTACTGACCTGCAGGGAACAGAAGCCAAATGGTGCCACTGTTGTCACTATGATGTAATAAAATGACACTCCTGGAATACAAACTGACATCTTGGACTCTAGCAATTGCACAACCATGAAATCCCTGACAGAAAATAAGATTAGGACAAAATATAATGTAAAAGCACTGAACTAAACACAAAATTTTGAAAAACCCTCACTTGAAAATTCAAACTGTTTACACTCACAAAAGGTGTAACATCAGGTCATCCAACGCGACCCAACAAGTGGGTCAACCCACAGTTTCAATAACACTGCTGTAATGTATACACTGATATATTTGAAAGTAAATTGATAGATAATTTACCTGAGTTTGCAGTTCTAATGCTGATCACCTTCCTGCCTTATATTGCACCTGCCTTATATTGCACCTTCCTGCCTTATATGACCTATATTTCAACCTATCCCATTGGCTGCATTTGTGTATGCCCCCACCCTAATAAAATGCAGCAGTTACTCTGTAAAGTGATACAGAAACTGGGGTGTGTGTATTAATAATAAATAACAAAGAATTGACACACAAAATAAATTCCACTAAAATGTAAGAGCGTATTTAAATTATAACTTCGGTCATAGAAAATTGTACAGTAGTTGCATAAGATTTCTGATATTATTCATATAGACATAGATTTAAGATAGATATACATTATTCTCAATTGAGTAGGTCACAATCATTCACTGCAGGTTATATAATGCGTTTGAAATATATTGCCCATACAAAAGCTCAGATAATGCAGATTTTTTTTTACAATAGAAATGATTTGAAGCCATTATTTCCTGATCCCTAGAGGGTGGCCCTAAATTGTGTCAGAAAGGAACTGTGCATTGTGTTTCACAATCAAGTGAAACCTTATTGCCGACTTCTTATTGGCTGGGTGCTTGGCGGGGGGGGGGGGCCATCTTTCCATCTTCCAAGGCAGTCGTGCTCTTTTGATATTCAAGCAAAGATCTGTATCATAAGCTGTGAAAGTTGAGACAAAGATTTTATCTCAAAGTTGAAGTGTTAAGGACCTCCTTGCTCAATTAAATTGGCAGTTTGTGACAAGTCAGAGGGGAAAAAAAATTCTGACGCTAATTAGGTCTCATTTCACAAATCCTTTCCAGTTAATCTTATGTCTTACTCAATGAGCGAGCAGAAGATGCCGTGTAACTGAAGGAGTCTTGCTGTCAAACCAGTGGTTGACTTCTGCTGGTTTAGTCTGCAAGACTAGAGAGAGTTTAATTGGAGATCATGTTGCAGGGCAGGAAAGAGCAGAATGAATCACATATTGTCTGCAGATTCTGTTTCACAATATGCTGTCCTGGGTTTATACGGAGAACAGGAAAAAGCACTTTTCTGGCATATCTTACATTTCTCCACATCCTAAGTTATTTGCCTCTTTGGATTCTGAGACGCTGCAATGGAGACCGACAAGGTTAAAGACAACAGATTTCAAATGGAAACCCTTATGACCCCTGCTAACTGGACAAGAGGCACTTTTTCCAGTGGTGTTCCTCTTATATTTAGCAGGGGGAGAGTAATTGTCCCTCTTCACCCCTGCGCAGTCTTTCTAGTGGCTGTTGCTGGCGGTCTGCCTTTTTTTTTTTTTTTTTTTAAGATTGTGAGCCCTTTTGGGACAGGGAGCCATTTAAATTTATTATTACTATTTGCCTGTAAACCGCTTTGTGAACTTCGTGTTGAAAAGCGGTATATAAGTACCTGTTTGTTTGTTTGTTTGTTTGTTTGTTTGTTATTAGGTACTTCTATTTTAGTTTCCTAAATGGCTTGGGGGCTGCAGTACAGTGTTTCTTAAACTGGGTTGGGACCCACTAGTTGGGTCGTGAGCCAATTTCAGTTGGTTTGCATAGCACCTAGTGCAGCCATCATTGGAAATATGGGAAGATGGAACATGGGAAAGGGGGGGGACTGTGTGGTTGTTTTTCTTGTGTCAGTGTTGTAAATAGGATTGTAAATGTTCCTTTCTGATTCGCTTTGCTATTGGAAAATGGCCGAGAAATAACCCATCTTATTGCTTCAGTCTTAGGAAGACAGCCGGCTCTGGAGTCCCAATGACAGCACTTCCGGCCATGACATCGCTTCTGGTGGGTCCCGGACAGATTTTCATTCTAAAAAGTGGGTCCTGGTGCTAAAAGGTTTGAGAACCACTGCTGTAATACATTGGAGCTAAGAAGTCTGCATTCAAATCTTTGTTCTGCTCTGTGATTGCTCTGTGGCCTTGGACAAGCAATGATGTACAGGGCACAGTTTCCTATTGGGTTACATGAGGAAAACAATAACTTAGCAAGCATTTATAAAAATAATAGAAGCAAACCTGTGATCCACACCTGAGTGCAAAAGGCAGATTTACTATCATAGCCATTGTAATTCAAGTCCAATGGCAACCAGTCTGAACAACTTCCAAAACAATCACCATGTAAATCTGTTAAAGAACCTTCTATTCCACTGAAACTAACCAGTTTATTTCAGCATAAGCTCATGTAGACTACAGTATTTCAGCAGATGATTCTGAAGTGGAAAGAAGGCAATGAAAGCTTGTTCACTGGTAACTCCTAAGGGGGCTACAAGCCTCCTTGTTAGTTTGGTATGAAGGAGTTTATGTGGTTCAATGTTCCTTCAGCTATATGAAACTGAGTGACCTCAGACTACTTCTGGACAGAAATGAAACAATAAAGAACTGGGTATAACACAAAATACATGGCATTTCTTATGACATTATTGTCCTATATCCACCTTAGAATTTCATTTCTGAACAGCATTGGGCAAGCAACTGGTTGGAAATGGACTGCTTGACCAGGCAGATCTTCTCAAACCAGACTTTTCCTACATTACTGTGGTTTTTGTTCCTTTGTATTGTTTCAGCATATACATACACACACACACACACACACACACACACACACACACACACACACACA
>JAJKFI010000012.1:384897-403332 GCA_029204185.1 Lerista edwardsae
ACACACACACACACACACACACACACACACACACACACACACACACACACACACGTACGTATGTATGTATGTATGTATGTACGTATGTATGTATAGGGATGTGGTGGCGCAGCGAGTTAATCCGCTGTTGCTGGGCTTTCCGACCGGAAGGTTGGGAGTTCAAGACTGCGCGACGGAATGAGCTCCCGTTGCTTGTCCCAGCTCCTGCCAACCTAGCAGTTTGAAAGCACCTAAATGCGAGCAGATAAATAGGGACCACTTCGGGGGGGAGGGAATGGCGTTCCGTGTGCTACGGCATAGAGTCATGCCGGCCACATGACCACGGAAGCTTGTCCTCGGACAAAAACGCCGGCTCTACAGGCTTTGAAACGAAGATGAGCACCGCCCCCTACAGTCAGTCACGACTAGACCATTCGGTCATGGGGAAACCTTTACCTTTACCTTTCATTGTTTCAGCGCAACGTTTTTGTTGTACTCCAGAAAGGAATTGCACAAAGACCTTGATCTAACGAGATGCAACCAGTTTGTGCCAAACAGCATTTCCCAGCCCACAGGATGCAGGACTTGGCCATTTTGCCTCTGTCTCTTAGATACGGTAGGTCTAAGGCTCATCAAACCCAGAGAGTGTTGCTAAATTACACAGAATGCAAAACTTGAGCACATGTGAAAGTAATTTCAATATTGTGGGAATATGACATCTGTATGCTGTGTGTGCTCATATCATTCCTCTTAGCAGTACTCTACTTCTCTCAAAATATGCAATATGGGCACCCAGGGGCAATTGTGGCTCCTTGCTGTCTGTACAGTTGTATGAAAACGTATAAACAAGGTTGTTACAGATTGTGGGGATCACCTCAAGCCACAACTGCTATACAGCAGTTGCAGACCTACCATTATGTCCTGGGGAGGCAAAGGCCCCAGGAGTGGCATTCCAGGGGCAGAAGAAGGGCATCAATGAGGTACCTCATTTGCAGAGAGTTGAGTGGTTTTGGCCTGCCCCTACCGTCATATGGAGACTGGCGTGGCATGGGGGCAGAGCGGAATGGTGCACAAGGGTGAGGAAACAGCGGAGGGGGTAGACCGCTTCCTCCTCTGTCCCTGGGTGGCCCATTGGCTTGGTCCGCAACTGCTGTCCAGACATGTACCCGATAGCTCCATTGTTTCTGAAGCACCTTTATGAAGGTTCTCATAAATATTATTGGCCCACATCAACTGAAGTTTTGCAATCTGCAGATTTGACTTAAGGCTGATCCCAAGCCCGTGTTGGAGGGCCTCAGAGGAAGAAACTCCCAGATGGGTAAAAATATGGACGGGGAATAGAAGGGGGGCAGTTAGTTAGGAGCACGCAGGTGTTATTTTATCCTATAGTACACAAATGAGAGCTAAAAAGAACACATTGAGGTGACTGGAGGAGGAGTAAAGTTACAGTAATTATATAACGAGTGAGTAGGCGAACAGGAGAGACAGATGATCAGTGCATTCCTCTCCTACGTTACCAAAGAGAGGCGTATGTCAAACAGACCTGAATTGCTGTAAACCCTGGACATCTAGCTGAGCTCCTGTTCCTTTTTCAGAGCACTTGCCTTTCTTTTCTCTACTTCAAGAAATTATAGGTAAGGTCTTAAGGGGGTAGTTATATGTCAGTTTGGAAACCAAACTGGGGGTGAAAAAAAGCTAGAACATCGTAATATGGACAAATAAGCACCTAAAGTAAGCATGCTGTGTATGAACAGGATATAATTACTGACTACTACGGATTAACTAAGTACACCAAATTAAAGTCTGTGTGAGGAATTTTTTTTTTTGAAAGAGCCACAGTTGAAAGCAATTTGTCTTTTTCCACTACAGACACCGTGATGCAGTTTTGGACATGATTTCTATCTCATCTGTCTCAGCCCAATCCTATCCTCCACCCCACCCCCCACTAGTGCAGCAGTGCAAAAAAAAAAAAAAAAGTACTGTTCCAAAGGGGGCAGTCATGGAGGTCTTCTCTAGGAAAACAAACATTTGTTCCTTTACTCTGTGGCGTGAGGGGTCTTCTCAGACCTTCACCAGCAAAATCACTGGTATTACTTTGCATTGATCCAGGATGGTGGATCATGCCCAGGAAGGAGATTGACAGCCATTGCTGCTACCAAACCTGCCACCTTCCCAGGCCCAATTCATCCTCCCCTACCTAATTGCTGCCGCATTCCATCCTCCCACTGGTCTTACCTTCCCCAGTACTTTAGTCGGATTACTGGGCCCAAGTCGCTCCTCTGATGCACACAGGAAGGTTCCAGCCTTCCCGCTGGCACAACAGCAGCCTTGGCATGCTGCTGAAACTCTAATTCTGCGAGCACTAGGAGCCCATCGCATTGGCCTGCCCTAGATATAAACCCATGCATTAATTTCCAGGCCATCCCACATTGGATAATGAATCAGCAGACAACACAATGCATGTGCAAAAATGTGATATATATATAGGGCAGGACGTCTAGCCAAGAGGGTAAAAAGCCGCAGTCCTGCCCGAAGATAAGATCCAAAGGTCACCAGTTCAAAAACACGGGAAGTATCTGTGAGCAGCAGACCTCTAAGAATGCGGCTGATAAGATTGGAGCCTGTGAGAGAGGAATTGTGTCGGCCAGCTGTTCTTGGTGAGGGCAAGAAGTTTGTTTATCAGCCGGCAGGAGGGGAATTGCGCAGCTAAGACTTGAAAGTGTCATCTGAAATGTAGCAGTTCTTGTGAGATTAGAACTTACTGTGATTGTAAAAACCCTTCGGGTTTAGAAATGCCTGCCTATGTAAAACCGCCTTGAATAATAAAGTCAAAAGAGCAATCTAATGACCTAGAAAGGTGGTATATAAATAATATCTTTGGTAATATATACTTTGTAATATATACTTTGGATTGTATTTTTCTTCCTAAAGTTGTAATAATAAAATACCAGTTTTGATACTTCTCTTACATATTTTGCCTTCTTAAAGTAAGGGCGGGGGGGGGGAGAGAGAGAGAGAGAGAGAGAGAGAGAGAGAGAGAGAGAGAGAGAGAGAGAAATCAGAATGCAAACGCAATGTAACTAGACAGTAGAAACAGTTTTGTGTACAAATATTAACATAGTCTGCAGACTCATTTTTCCCTTGAAGTTCTTCCAGCTAAACATTAAACTTGCTTTGCTTGCGAAACCTGACATGATGACAGCCCTTGGCAATGTAGTAATTTTGTGGTTCTTGTTAACATTTGTTGAATCTTTAAAAATCAAATTAACGGTAAAAAATTCTAATCAAAATCTTTAATGCAATGTAAAATAACACAACTACCACCGAACAATGCACTATATAGCGATTTTTATAAAAGAGAACAATATAAATAGTATTTTCAAGGGGTCGCGAAGAGCTTGGGGCAGCCATCTTAAAAAGCTGAGCACTACCATTTTGGAAACTTCATTCTGGCTAGGGAAGAGGCTTCCCCATTAAACTACTACTTCCTCAATGCTTGTGACTGTGAGGGAAATTAGCCTTGGTTTGGGCTCATCTTGATGTGTGTGTATGCGTGTGTGTAAGTCTCTCCTGGGTCTCTTTCTGAGTGGGCATGTTGCGCCTACCATGTGCCTGCCTAAGTGAGTCTCAGCACACAAGGAAGAGGAATGTAAACACATTGACTAACATTTGACTTTACCACCTTGATTAGTAATGGCATGGAGAGGCCACAATACATTCTGTGCAATGGTGTTCTTAGTGCTGAATCAATCACCGAAAACTCAAATGTCACTTAGATATGAAGCATTCAGAACATTCTAAAAAGGATGTGGGGTTCTTTTCACTTTCAAAAAGTGTGACTTCTCAAAAACAATGACTTCACTTCCTGCTTAATAAGATCACTTCTGGCCTTAGGTATTAGAGGGGGTCCCGACAGGTTGTTGTACTTAAAAAGGGGGTCCTGGTGCAAAAAAGATTGGGAACCACTGATGTACAGGAATGTCCATATGGTGTGTGTGTGTGCGTGTGCGTGCGTGCGTGCGTGTGTGTGTGTGTGTGTGTGTGTGTGTGTGTGTGTGTGTGTTTCTTTTATTAGGGGATGCCTAATCTGGAATACACTCAAAGGGGCCCTTTCAAAATTGCTTTTCTGCTATAGTGTAAATGGAGCCAGTACTAGTATAGCTTTTGACAGATAGAATCACTGGACTAGACATTCATGTATCAGGAGTCCAAACTGCCTTTGCAGATGAACCTTTGGTGTTGGTCATTTGTAGATACAACTTTTTTTTACTGGAGAAATGTAAGTTTTTGTCTGGGGAAAAAAGGCCGAATGGTAGTGTTTCTCAAACTGGGGGTTGGGACCCACTTGATGGGTCATAAGCTGATTTCTGGTGGGTTTGGCAGAACCTCCAGTTAAAACTTGGTTGATGGAAAATCAAATAACCAATTGCCTCAAGCCCTGAGGCCATTCAAAAATCAGTTAGCTAATAACTGCCCTGCAAAGAGCTGAGATCTTGCAGTTTGCAATATAAGAAGAGCCCCGCTGACTCAGGCCAAAGGCCCATCTAGTCCAGCTTCCTGTTTCTCACAATGGCCAACCAGATGCCTCAACGGAGCATACAAGACAACAAGATACTTGCTTCCTGTTGGAACTCTTCTTCATTTAGCATTCTGAGATTGCACCATCCGCCTTATTTAAGATAGCTGCTAATTTCCCTACAAACAGCTGAGCTCCTAAAGTTTGCAAACTGCTGCAAAACTGGAGCCACAGATCCAAGCAGCCCCATAGAGCTGGCTGGCACTTACGTGGGTGCAAGGGGAAAACCTCCCCTTGTCCTGCACTTTGATGCTGCTGCCTCCTAATGGGCTTTAGGATACAGCCCTGCTATGTCGGCCTTACTATGTCAGCCTTATTTAGAATTGGGCTGCCAGTCTGGGAAGGGGGTAGGTTTGATGGCAGTGACCACTACCAAACCCTAACCCCCTTTCTGGACCAGTCCTGCAGCATGGATCCATGCAGACCTGCAGCAACTATTTAGCCAGTACAGGTCCAAGTATACTCCCCTATGTCTCAGAGGCTTACCCCAAGATATGCAATCATTCCTTTACCAAGAGGAGACCTTCGCAAATTACCCCCCCTTCACATAGGATGCAGTGGTAGCCTTTTTGGCACTGCTGCATTGGTAGGGGGGGGGAATGGATAGGATTGAGCTGTTAATCTTTCAAATCAATAGAACAAATATTGCCCTCAAGGTTAGATAAATTTCCATCTGCAATTTCATTACCAAAACTAATATATAGTTGGATCCCCACAGTGCTTTCTTAAAAGGACAATCTATTATCCCATACATTCATTCATCTTAAGGGAATGATTAAAATAACACCTCTATGGAATTCAAAATAGGGCTCACTTTATTACCTTCTCATTTTATAGAGATAAATTAAAGATTCATTTAATTTATAGAGATAAATTAAAGGTTCAATCAATCAATCAGATGTCCTTTATCACACTCTTTCATCCAGCTTAATCCCATTTTTATCTGAAAGCTAACTCTTACAAACTACTTAGAAAGATATTAGGAAAATTCCCCCCTCCCAATTCTCTAGGCAATTTTTCTGACAACTTCCTTGTTACACCCAAGTGTCGAGAATGACTTTCAAGTGAGTTGGTAATGCCTTCTGATTCGCAGCACAACTTTCAGAATACTTCCCTAGCAAGTCATTTCCTAGAACTTTCAGTGTTATCTGCCTTGTTCTTAAAGTATTTGTTTCTCGTCTGAATGCCTGAGCAGGAAATGCGGTCTCATTTGCGAACGCCCAGTATATCCTTCTGTGACGTGTCACTCATTGTCAGTGGACCATTTACAAAGTACAGAGTGAATATAAATCAGCCGTAATCTGGATGCATTCAGAAACATCTGCGTACATTACAAAAAAGAACGGGAAGCAACATGAGACTGCATCGTTCAGCCTTGGAGGCTCGTTCCCTGATCTCCGGCTATTCCCAGTAGACACAATATGAAAATCTAAAACTGCAGTTGAGCGATTTAAAAAAACACCACCCCTGACTAGATATACAGACATTGCATTCTGGCTCCCAGTGGTTTTCACTGTGAAGAGAGTACATTTATTCAACATCTTGCAAGTTTCCGAAATCCTCCCTGATTTTATTTTATTTTTGCCTCCCTTTTATATTGTTCAACTGGGTTTTATTGAACAGCCTTTTATTTGGTCTCGCTGAAACTCTGCTAAATGTTAATAATCTAAAGTCTTCCCCATGCATTTTTTTCCAGCTTGCTGTTTCTGAGGACTCTGGACACATTATTATGCTTTTGATTTTTCTTATTTTTTTTTCCGTGTGTGATGGTATTTTAATTCAGAGCCAAGACTACTGCAGAGCAGGTGTTCAAAAAAGTGTGACCTGTGATCTGCTAAGTCCATGATTCAACTCTCTACTCCATCCAAGAGCTCACTGGATAGTTCCTGACCAGTCATAATGTCCTATCCTTCCCTTCAGTTTTTAATATGGTGATAATTGTAACCTTCCTTAGAGGTTCCTTCCTTAAATAGTAAACTTCCTTCCTTCCATTGGCAGTGCTGTCCCATGCGGGGGCACCAAGTGGCACCCTGCGTCAGCACTACAACTCCCAGACTGGTAATGCCTGTAGAGGCATTCCTAGGCAGGCGGGAGTGGGTGGGGGGGGCGTTCCTGTGCAGGGGTGGGCAAGCTGGGGAAGGGGGTAGGCCTAGGATTTGGCAATTAGGCTAAATCCAAGGGCTTATCCCCACGCTGCATGGCCCCAATTCAGGCCGCGAGATATCCTTGGTTCTGTGCTTGGATTTTGTGGGCACAGATCCGATGAGCCCACAGGGGAGGCTAGTGCCCTTGCACAAGGGGAGACTCCAGTCTCCCTCAAGGTTGTGCTGGATGCAGTGCAAGCCCATTGGCCTGCCTGCTCCAGGGCAGCTTAGGATTGCGCCCTGGAAGATTTAAGGTAGTGGTTCCCAAACTGTGAGCTGTGGCTCCCCAGGGAGCTGCTGAAACCACCCAGGGGAGCCGCGGAATCGTCACAAAAAATCTGCCACCCTATACAATGTATAGGATTGTAGCCCTACTGGGTAGCCAAGGCCAATCGCCCATAGATCAAGGGAGTTGGGGTCTCCCATGCAATCCAGTGGTGAAGGTCCTTGTCTGGATCCTAAGACAGAGAATAGCTTCTGTGGCCTTAAATAATTGGAAGCTTTGACTTTTTTTACTCAAGAAAGAAATCAGCATTCAAAAATGGAAGGGAAAGAGGTGGATGGTGCTTCCAAGTCTCCTTGGAGGGCTTAGCTCTCACTGTAACTGTCGACAGCTGGATCTGGCTGGCTGCTGTACTTGGCTTGGCCTGCTACACTTTCTCCCAGAGGCAGGTCTTGAAATAGGAAGGACTGGTGATTTACAGGCATTGGACTGTCCATTGCTGATCAGGCTCTATAAAGTGGAAGAGGGCACTTAGTGTCCACCTCTTGAATCATTTCTGCATCCTGCAGAGTAAGCAGGACCTTGAGAATAGCACCAACAGCGTGGACTGTAAACTGTCTTGTGGTCACTCAGGCATTACTCAGGCTCCATCAGTCCTGGAGAAAATCGTTCTCATAGGTTCATGATCCCAGCAAATGGACTATAATATCCAGCGCAAATATAAACTTCAACAGGAAGAGGTCTGACCATGACAAGGGAGTCAAAGTGACATTTTCAGTATGCAGACAACCATCTTCCTGACCAATGGAGAACCCCAGTTCAGGAGGGTCACCCACCACATGTATTGATGATGTCATATTGGGACAGCCCTATGTTTGTCATAATTATCCAGAAGTTCTGAGCCATTCCAGAAAAGGCAACCCAGCATGACTTGTCCTCCACAATACTAAGTCCTCCAGAATAATAAGCCTGGGGATCTTTATCTGAGACCATCTCTATAAGCTCAGACCGAGGTGTGTGTGTGTGTGTGGATTGGGGGCCTGTTAGGCAGCAGGTGGTTAGTACACCAACAGAATCCCCAATCTGTCTGTATAGGACTACTCCCAGTTGTTGTTGTTGTTGTTGTTGTTGTTGTTCAGTCGCTAAGTCGTGTCCCCCTGGACCACCGCACGCCAGGCCTCCCTGTCATCCACTAGCTTCCGGAGTTCACCCAATTTCATGTTCATTGCTTCAGTGACACTCTCTAACCATCTCATCCTCTGCCGCCCCCTTCTCCTTTTGCCTTCCATCTTTCCCAGCATGAGGGACTTTTCTAAGGAGTCCTCTCTTCTCATGAGGTGGCCAAAGTATTTGAGCTTCAGCTTCAGGATTTGTCCTTCCAGGGAGCAATCAGGCTTGACTTCCTGTACTCCCAGTAAATAGGCTTAAAATGTTATAAAGTTGAGCCATGGCACAAATCCAAATGCTGGCGTCTGCTGAAGTATCACAAAATCCCACCAGAATGCATTGAATAGTGCAGAGATCCCCTCAGCTAGAATTCACTACTTACCAATTCAGCCACATGCACAGGCTATAAATAATGTATTATATTCAAAATTAGTTACAGCTTTCTTAAACATCATAGTTATAATAATTCGTTTATCATAATTGTTGTCCTTCACAACAATTGTCCTTCCATCTTGTTCATTCATTTCCCTCCTCTGGAGAAACACTAGGCACACCCAGTGGTGTACCAGGGGACTGTTTGCAATGGGCATCTATGGTGTGATGTCACATGATGTTGTGCAACATAATGATGTCACATAGCATCACTTCCAAAAGCGCTCATATGCTCACAGCTTGTGCCCACTCGGGCAGCATCAGGAAATAGCCCAGCCGTTGCTGTGAATGCCCAGCTAGCAGGCGCTCCTGTCTCTTCCCAACTCAGGCAGCAATGGGAGCACAAATGTACTTGCAGTGGCAGCTAGTGCCCACCCTCAAATGGCACCCAGGGTTCATATCCTGGCTTGCCATAAGTCACATACACCTCTGGCCGTACCAGGCAGGGAGGAAAGTAGGGAACCCAAGGAAGTACAGGTAGAGCAGCAGTAGCTGCCTTCTGCCTCAGTTCCTCAAAAACTGAAAGGTGTAGCAACATCTCTGCCTGAATAGCTGGGAACTTTAGAAGCCTTCACAATTTATTTTAAATATGTGTATCCCACTTTTCCATCTATCCCACTTTTCCATCTATGCTACCATATGCTTGGTTAGTACTGACAACATTGTAACAGCCTAATATCGGATTTGTGACTTTCTGCCAGGGTTTATCAATAGCTTTACTGCAGTTGATTTTTACCTATATAATCAATTGATCTGGACCATGCCCTGGTGTTCTCCTCTGGCTCACAGAAGGGCTTTGAATACCACTGTATCAACAGTGGTGATTATTCTCCTGATCCATTCAGCTATGCATTCCCAATTCTGATCACGTACTGCATCAACATATTGGGCAACACTAGCAAAATAGCTGTTATGACTGCACACTACTAGTTGTCAATGGCATGTAACAATTTGAGAACAAGTCTGGTTTTCGCACATAAGATGAAAACAAGGGCATTCGATCAACATGGGTCAGATTCTTCCTCTCACTTTTCAGAAGCAAACACTCAAGAAAATCATCCATAATCCCCACTAAATATTATTTGTTTTCAGTGGCAATATAATTTAATGTGTATGATATATAAATTTTATATATGAATGATTTAGAAGCAGCAACCAAAGATCACCTCTCCCTCCAAGCAATGGAGACGATCACTGCAAATGTTTTCCTAGTGGCCAACTAAAGAGAAGGGACCTTTTTAGAACCTCAGCCTAGGAAGGTAACCTACAGGAGGTGTATGATATATTCACTTTGTATTGCTGCAAAGCTGCCCTGAAATGGTTACGTTAATGCACAATTAGAAATGTGGAATTTTTATTGTTATCACGTGTTTTAACTGTGTATATCCACTCAGAAACTTTCTCCTATGTGTGGTAGTGGAGAGTGCATATGATGGTGTATTTTAAATGTGACATTTTAGATGGTTTGGAGGTCTGCTGTGAATGTTGTGTCCTGTATGCAAGCAGTGGCACTGAAGATTGACTAAGGAACCATAACATGCCCCAGGGCAGTGCTTCCTAGAGGAAATACAGTTTAGGATTATATAACTTTGCTGCCAGACACACAGCACAGGTTTGCCAACTGTGGCTATGTGGAGTTTAACCTCACTGACCAGCAGGGAAAAAAAAACCCCACCCAAAACTGATTTAACTGACTCCTTCCTGCTGCTGGTTGTTTAGTTGTCACAGCCTATTATTTCACACCACTAACGTTACTTGCAAAATGTTCTGTGTGTGACAGAGCATACAGATGCATGCCCCAAGGGCTTCCAAATGCTACCTAAAACCTGAAAGTCTTATATCATGCATTGACTAGGACTGTTTTCTGCGCCTGCCAACTGGCTGGTGGGAAGAATATTTTGAGTATATATAACAGAACCTTTTTCTTACTTGTCAAAGAATGAGAGCCAGCCCTCTTCAGTGGGATTAACTGAGAATAGGGAGACCAGGTTTTCACTTGTAATATTTACAGGTTAATGATTTGAAATAAAGGCACTTTAATTTTGCTTTTTCCGTTTCTATCTGGGATTGGACAGATTTCTGAAAGAAAAGTCCATTGCAGGTTACAAGGCCATGATGGGTGTGTGCAACCACCTGTTTTTACAAATAGACTACCTCAGAATTCCAGGTGCAAGGGATTTACAGCAGGATACAGATATCTTGTTGTCTTGTGTGCTCCCTGTACCTGGTGGGCCAACATGAGATACAGGAAGCTGAAGTAGACGGGCCTTTGGCCTGATCCAGTGGGGCTCTTCTTAGGTTCTTATGACAAATAATTTCCAAAATAAAAGTACTGTGCAATCATTAAGGTTTGCCACTAGTGTTATGAAGGGTGGCGTGGGAAAAATATGTTATTACTTCATTTTTGTTTAAAAAAAAATATTCATTTAGTTCTTCAATTGCTAAACCCACATTTGTGCAGTGATGAATTTTGTTTGTTTCTATTACTCCCATTCATTTTCATTTCAAGATGGACTTGAGTCAGCGATTGAAAAGAGCAGGTCCAAGTTTGCCTATAGCAGCTGCTGGGGCATACTCTGGGGCAAGGAAGCAGCAACCAAAAAGCCCCTGTGGGAGACAGCAGAGGTCACACTGCTGCCACTGCATTGCTACATACTTCGTTAGGATTGGGCTGTCAACTTTTTAAAAAATGCATATAAGGACACAAAAACAAAGCACTGCTTAAGATGCTTGGGGTGATAAGGGTGTTGGGGGTTGATTGCTCTTCCTCTTCCCTCCATCCTTGAGCTATTTTCCCCACATGCAGTCTTTTAAAATCTGACCACTGAAATCAGGGGAACCGACGAGTGCCCGTAGCATTGGGGGTGCCCATAGCCATGCCCCCTGACATAGCCATGCCCCCTGGTGTAGCCACACCCACACAGGAGTAAAATGGCACCTTCAAATCTCTCGCTCGCCCTCTGTCGCTCCTGCCATCTCTTGCTCGCTCTCCATCGCTCCAGCCATTTCTCACTCAGCCTCTGTCGCTCCCACCATCTCTTGCTCGCCCTCTGTTGCCCCTGCCATCTCTCCTTTGCCCTGTCGCTCCCACCATTTCTCCTTTGCCCTGTTACTCCCACCATCTCTCCCTCACCCTCCATTGCTCCCGCCATCTCTCTTTCACCCTGTCACTCCCGCCATCTCTGTCACTCCCACCATCTCTCCCTCACCCTGTCACTTCCGCCATCTTTCCCTTGCCCTCTGTCACTCCCACCCTCTCTCCCTTGCCCTCTGTCCCTTGCACGCCTGTCACTCCCACTTCCGCTCCCCCATCTCTCCCTCACCCTCTCTTGCAAAGAAAACCAGTAAGCCCCAGGCCAGCCCCCCAGGCCCCTCCTAGCCACAGCACACAAGCAGGACTGCTTTTTCAGTGCTACTGGCCTCACTTCTAATCTCCATACATTCACCTGAACATATATCCAAATATGTAAACATGTATAACATCAAACCATAATTAGTTTATCCAAATAATATCTATAATATCCGTAATATAGTGATAATAATATCCAAATATGTAAACATGTATAACATCAAACCGTAATTAGTGTCCCTGCATTTTATTCAGGGTACTACAGCTTGTGAACACTGGCAAAAGCCTGCATAAGAACATAAGAACATATGAAGAGTCCCACTGGATCAGGTCAAAGGCCCATTGTCCAGCTTCCTGTATCTCACACTGGCCCACCACATGCCTCAGGAAGCAGACAAGACAACTAGATACCTAAATCTCGTTGCCACTCCCCTGCATCTGGCATTCTGAGGTAACTTACTTCTAAAGTATGGAGGTTGCAGTACCCATCATGGCCTGTAGCCTGCAATGGACGTTTCCTCCAGAAATCAGTCCAGTCCCCTTTTAAAGGTACCTAGGCCAGACACCATCACCATATCTTGTGGCAAGGAGTTCCACAGATTAATTACCTGCTGGGTAAAAAAGTATTTCCTTTTATCTGTTCTCACACTCCCAACACTCAACTTTAGTGGATGTCACCTGGTTCTGGTACTGTGAGAGAGGGAAAAGAACATCCCTCTATCCACTCTATCCATCCCATGCAGAATTTTGTATGTCTCAGTCATGTCCCTCCTCACGCCTTTTTTCTAGTCTCCCAAACGCTGAATCTTTCTACATAAGGGATGCTGTACCTGTTCACACACCTGAATAAGTGTTCACTATAGTGATCATTCTTTCTTGATTACCTTCTGAAAAGGGATACTATGATATACACGACATAGGAACAATTTCTTTTAATTGCTAAACTAGGCCCAGAGTGACTTTCAATTTTTGGGTGTTATCTGTCTGCTGCTGAAGCTGGGCACAGGGAATTTCATTTTCACCAGAGCAATTTAGACCACTTCAGATATGTATTTGTTTTATTAATTATTTCACAAAATAAGCACAGAAAAAATGACCTTGGGAAGCCCTGAAGGCAAATTAAAAGAGGATTAGAAACATTTCTTGCTTCTTGTTACAGATATTCCATTCGCCTTCATTAACAAGCCAGCCAGTCTTAAAACTGACAGGATTTATTTTTTGTTATTTTGCTACCTATTCTTTTTTTGCTCTTTCAAATGTGACGTTCAGTCCAAATAAGCTATCCCTGGGCACAGAAGCTTAGCAAAATATGTTTGTCAGGTGAGTCGTCCCCAGTTCTCACAGCTCCCATCTCATCAAATGATTGCAGTAACAAAAGCGCTGACAGAAAGAAGGAATTATTCAAATCAACAAAGACCTGACAGGGAAGAACTAAACATAAGAACAAAGTATACACAGGCTTGGAAAATAATCATTAGCAATCAGGGGCAAATAAAGCAGCACAGTATACTACAGCTGTTACCAGGGGAGAGATGACAAACATGAAAGGAAATTCCCTTCAGCCCATGCCTAAGTCACTTTGGCAATTAACGCCTATTTCCACTTTTGGACTTTAAAAATGTTCTGAGGTACTTAGGACCATGAAAGGATGTGCTAAGCAACCCACAGGATCTATCAAAGGCCTTTATGTGTCAATTACTTAATATTACAGCAAACAGCAGAGTTTCCAGCAATCAGCCAAGTGTCTATTTCCAGACCGTTTTTAGGATGAAGTAATGAAACTCATTTATATAGGACACACATGTATTTTTACCCCAGTCCCCAATGCAAGAAATTTCCGTTCTCTGCACCATACAAGTGGAAGATAAAACTAATCCAAATGCAAAACAGGTCAAAAGAGAATAACATTCTTTTTTTTCTTTTTTTTGGGTGGAAAAAGGAAAATGGGTATGCATCTGTTATACCTCCCTCCTTTTTCCTTCCCTCTTGCTCATTCATCCTGCTCATGCTCTGGAGAAACATTAGGTACACCCAGCGATGAGATCTACAAATGAACAAGGGGAACGCTGGGCGGGACGTAGGTGGGACTTCCGCTTGAGTGGCAGCCCGTCCGTAGTGTTCCGTGGCTGCCCTGGCCTCGGGGGGGCTCCTGCTCGCCGCGGGGGACAGGTGAGGGTCGCACCGGGTGCCTGGGCAAGCAGTGGGGGGGGGCGCGCTAACCGGGGGCAGCCCCCCCCGAAGCCAGGACAGCTGCGGAACGCTACGGACAGGCAGCCAATCACGCGGAAGCCTTGTGTCCCACCCAGCATTCCCCTTGTTCATTTGTAGATCCCATCGCTGGGTACACCCAGTGGCGTACCAGGGGGCTGTTGCACCCTGGGTAGCTACGGTGTTACGTCACATGATGTTGTGCAACATAACAATGTGAAATAAGATCACTTCCAGAATGCCTACTTGGGTGGCAGGAGGAAATAGCCACAGCTGTTGATGTGAATGTTCAGCTAGCAGGCTCTCCTGTCTCTTCCTAACTGGGGAGCACACATGTGGCAGCTAGTGCCCACCATCAAATGGCACCCATAAGTCACATGCACCTCTGGCCATACCAGGCAAGGAGGAAAGTAGGGAACCCAAGGAAGTATAGGTACAGCAGCAGTTGCTGCCTTCAGCCTCAGTTCCTCAAAAACTGAAAGGTTTTTGTAACAACATCTCTGCCTGAATAACTGGGAACCTTAGAAGCCTTCATAATTTATTTATTTTAAAAATGCATATTCCACCTTTCTTCTCCTTAGGGAGAGTCTCAAGCCAGTTTTAAACAAAAACTTCAAAGATAACCAAATATAAATCAAAGAGCAGCAGCACATTTAAAAAAATTAACAGAGAGCCCAATGCTTGTCTGAACGAAAAGCATTGACATTTCTGCAGCACAATGACAAACTAGGAAGACATCTAATGTCATGTGGATGGAAGTTCCATAGGTTGGGCACTATCATGAAGAAGATTCTTGTATGTATGGCTTACTGCAAAGCTGTACTGGATCCTGCAGAACAGCCTCTCAATGACCTGAGTAGGCCAGCAGACTTGTATTGGAGGGGGGGGGGAGTCCATTTTCAGGATCACTAGGTAGACACCCGAGAATGGTCTGAGAAGCTAAGGTGTTTTGGGTCTGGCCTGATAAGAAACCTGACCTGGGAATCTGTGAATCCAGTGAATCCAGTGGTGCTCCTCTTATATTTAGCAGGGGGAGAGTAACTGTCCCTCTTCACCCCTGCGCAGTCTTTCTAGTGGCTGTTGCTGGCGGTCTGCCTTTTTTTTAGATTGTGAGCCCTTTTGGGACAGGGAGCCATTTAACTTTATTATTACTATTTGCCTGTAAACCGCTTTGTGAACTTCGTGTTGAAAAGCGGTATATAAGTACCTGTTGATTGATTGATTGATTGAATGGCTCTGAAGATGAGGAGAAGAGGCTGCTTTACATGTAATGGGTGTTCAGGCGCCTGAAAAACTGCATTTTGCTCAGTTCTGGGAATGCTACTGTGATCCTTTAATGCAGAATTCCCAGTCTTTGTATATTTACTTCTAATGGGTCAAGCAGATGTAGTTGTCAGCAAAAGGTTGTGGTGTTCTCCCCTGTGCTTCTTTTGTTCCATCTGAGATGTAATTTATTCTGGCTTTAAAAAAAAAAAAAAGTACCGTAAGAGCAGTGCAATAACAATAGGCACCATCTCACTACTGTTTGTTTATGTTATTTATTTGAAGAATTTATACCCCATCTTTCTCATCTTGCTCAGAAGATGTAAGTGGCCTGTCAAGGAGTGGCCAGGTCAGGGGTGGGCTGAAGATTCAACCAGGCAGGCTGTCCCCCTAAATCCCTGGTACTAATGGCAACTGAGGCATGAGCTGATCAAGAGACTTTTGCTGCCACTGCACCGGCACTCCAATAAATGAATGGAAGCTATCTCCCAGAGCCCCTGCGCCATTGTAGGGTTTTTGGAAAATGCTCCATTGGCTAATGGGGTAGCCACGCCTGGAGTGGAGTTAGGCCAGCAACGTTTGGCCGGCACAAGGGCCACAGGTAAAGCGCGTTTGGACCACTCTCAGAGTCAGGGAGGATGGTGCACATCTGTGTGCTGGCCTCTCTGCCTCCGAGAGTGGTCAAACATACTTTACAGTGTCCCTTGTGCTGGCCAAACGTTGCTGGCCTAACTATGCCAGCCTATCTCCAGGTTAGTGCCTTTCTAAACTTGAATCCTGTCCCACCAGCCTGGAGATCTAGAACTTTTTAAAGTGAAGAGCTGGATTCACAGGAAGTCCTATTATATGCAGTACCGAATTCTTCAGGTTCCACACCGCGTTCTTCTTGCGGTGGAACAATATACAGTAGTTGTTGCTTTCTTTGTCTGTTTGTTTGTAGTGTATGTCACCTTTCTGGGAAAATCACTGGTTACAGGAGCTGTAAGCATTTCTTTTAATTATCCTAAATGCTTTAAAAACTCCTACTGATGCGTTTTGTTCTTGACAAAAACCAGTATTGCTGTCAGATCTGTATACAATGCCAGATTAATTCATGCTATTATGTATTGTTACAATTTTAGACTTTCCTAAATGTGAGCTTTCTGACACTGCAAGAATTGACTGAAACAGGAAGAAGAAAACAGCAAAGGTTCCTGAAAAGGCCTCCCTTTCATGTCTCTCTTTTAACTTAAGAATCAGTAGCACAATTTGAACGCTGCCCTGCTGTTTGGGGACTATCCTGCTTTATACATATGGAAATTAAAAATCTAAACAAAGAAGACTTAATACACCGCAAATTAATCCAGGTAATAGAACCAAACTGGTCACCAATACACAAAAAGAAAGGACATTCCCCCTGTCAAATTGCTGGGGCTCTTTTTCCTCAGTGAACTGCCCTTTTGTGGATTTGTGCACTGACCAGGAAAGGGATACAACTGAAAACGATCTTTTCATGTCCTTTTAAAATGATAAAAATAAGGTAGTCTCCAGATGGTCTTTTTTCATAAATCTCTTTTCAGCTTAGGGGCTACCCTGTGTGGTGTTCTGACAGGCTGACAATAAAGGAGTGCCTTTGACAGTCCTGAGGGGGGTTGTTCTAAAGCTTTCCCCTACTGTTAAGCAGTAAATCAGGGACTGACAGGATTCTTCACCTGCCACCTCCTGCCAGGGTGACATTAAATCTACACTAGATACTCTAATCTCCTTCTAACCAGCAGAATCAGGAGAACAGGGGAAAGTCAGATTGGAGATATCTTGATTCTGAAGTGTCTTGGAAATGGCAGTATCTGCTTGTCTGTCTGCCCTGCTAACATTGTTGCAATGTAAACATATTGGCAGGGGGGGGGAACCCACACACAACTGACAGCGCAATCCTATGCATGTCTACTCAGAAGTAAGTCCCATTACTCTCAATGGGGCTTACTCCCAGAAAAGTGTGTATAGGATTGCAGCCTGAGTCTTCTTTAAGAATTACTTCTATTTATTTATTGGAATGATTTGTATCCTGCATTTCCCTCCAAATAATATATCACCTTTTCATGTATTTTATTGTTATATAATTTAAGCCATTTATATATCTTAAAAAAAAAACCTAAAGGAGCCCTTGTCTCACAGCAAGGAGAGTTGGGGGGTTAGGTTGCAAAGAAGGGGGAATTGTTAGTGTAAGGCTAGTTAGTGTAATGATTGGGGAGCTGAGGAACATGGAGGAAATTGATCATTTTCAAGTCTCATGGCATTGCATGAGAGGGAAGAATAGTGCAAAAATTTAATTGGGTGTGAAGAAGTTAGCCTGATAGCAGATGGATGAAGGTGTGATTTAAGTCACCACCATCACATTTGGTTATCAGAAAACAGCTACTCCTGGTTTTGGAAAGGCAGGGAAGGGAAAGCTTTTGTGAGTGGGAAGCCAGTTCTGTTTCCCCTTCCTCTCTAAATAAATGCACAACTAAGAATTTAATCACAGCCTTGATTGCCATTGGCATACCTGGGGGATCAACTTGGGTAAATGCCCTGTTGACTGATGAGGGGGCACACGAACATTAAAAAAAGACAAATGGGGAAACAACCACGAGGAATGCATGATGTGAAATCATTGCCTTGTACATACCCCTCCTCCATCCAGTAGGAGGAGCCAATAAGATGGACAGCCTGAGGGGCAGGAAGTGCTGATGTCACATCACCTTGTTTCCTTACTGAGGGTACAATCCTAACCTAGAGTTAGGACAGCAAAGTTTGTCCAGCACAATCATATGATACGATTGGCCACTCTCTGAATCAGAGAGGCCAGTACACAGATGTGCACCATCCTCCCTGAGTCTAAGAGTGGTCCAAACATGCTTTATGTTTGCGCACCCCTGCACAGTCTTTCTAGTAGCTGTTGCTGGTGATCTGCCTTTTTTTTTAAGATTGTGAGCCCTTTGGGACATGGAGCCATTTAACTTTATTATTACTATTTGCCTGTAAACCGCTTTGTGAACTTCTGTGTTGAAAAGCGGTATATAAGTACCGATTGATTGATTGATTGATTGATTGATTGATTGATTGATTGATTGAT
>JAJKFI010000012.1:406763-430415 GCA_029204185.1 Lerista edwardsae
AGAGAGAGAGAGAGAGAGAGAGAGAGAGAGAGAGAGAGAGAGAGAGACTTCACTGTCAAGCCCTTGGATCCATCACACTCAGATAGGAGAAGTTGTGGAGCAGAATGGAAATTGAGACCTTTTCTAAAAAAAATCTGGCAACTCATTTACTCATTTAAAAAAAAGACTATCGAAACAATTCAAGGGTATAAGGCGGGGTGGTGGTGCAGAATCCAAACCCAAAGAACTTACCCTCAGAAAACTGCAATCAGTGTTCTGAGATGGGGAAAATAAAGTCACGACATTGGGTTGTCTCTCAGATTCAGAAACAATGGACGTGGTGTTCCATCTGCAGGGGAGTCCACTTCCAGGCAGCTTGCATTGCGATATGCTCTGAGCAAAGCCAGAAGGTTGTTTCTGTCGGTTCAGCTCTGCGTGTCATTCCTAACAGGATAATGACTTCACAGGCGTACCAAAGGCCAGACTCATTTTCTCTCCCCTGCTGGAGAGCTGCAAAGAGACGTTTGAAACAAAAAGTTGTCAAGGAAATTCTAATTTGAGAAATCCCACAACAGGTTCAATCATTTTTATTTTAGGCTAATCTCCTGATACAAGAACTCAGCTCTGTAATAGGGTTAAGAGTATGTGCAATATGGTATGCAAATGTTGCTCCTGGAGAGGGTACGGGATCATGCCTAATCTGTACTAATAATTATGTGACTAGCAAAATGCATTAAGCAAAGATTTTACAGGGAAAATTTACAGGTATTAATGGATTGTGTTTTGTATTCTGCTAGGAAATCAACCTAAGTAGTTCTGCACCAACTTTATTAGTAACCTTTACTTGACAAAATGTGGGAGGCTATCCCCGTTATGTAACAGCTTCTTCATGAAAAAAAAAAAAACCATTTGGTGTCTGAGAGCTATGAGAAAAGCTCCTGAAAATTCTGCATATTTTGGCACCCAAAAAGATGAGAGGGAGTGGAAGTAGGAGGAGAAGAGGGTGGTGCAGTCAAACTTCGGAGATGTTCCCCTCTTCCTTTTCCAATCCAAGGAGTAGAGGAGGAGAGGTTGGCACATCACCTGGTAAGGGGGGCAATATTCAGCAAACTGCCAGGTAGCAGGAAGCCATGACCTGCCCTAAGGGCAGGAAAAAAACCACCAATGAAATTGAAGGCCACTGATGATATTTGAATAAGCACATCAGAAGCAACACACAATCAAAAATAAGTTAATTGTTAGAAAAAAATATTTGAGCAAATATTACCCCCCGTGTGTCTGTGCGTGTGTGTGCGCATGTGTGCATGCGTGCATGTGTGCGTGCGTGCGTGCGTGTGTGTGTGTGTGTGCATATAGCATGTTTGGACTTCTCTTGGAGTCAGGGAGGATGGCTCAGGTCTGAGTGGTCCAAACATATTTTATGGTGGTCTATGTGCTGGCCAAACTTTGCTGGCTTAGTTTACGCCAGCCTAACTCAGTTTGGCACTCAGTAAGGGATGTGGTGGCGCAGTGAGTTAATCCGCTGTTGCTGGGCTTTCAACCGCAAGGTTGGGAGTTCAAGACTGCGCAATGGAGTGAGCTCCCATTACTTGTCCCAGCTCCTGCCAACCTAGCAGTTCGAAAGCACCTCAAATGCAAGTAGATAAATAGGGACCACTTCGGTGGGAAGGTAACGGCGTTCCATGCGCTACGGCGTATAGTCATGCCGTCCACATGACCATGGAAGCTTGTCCTCGGACAAAAACACCGGCTCTACAGGCTTTGAAACGTGGAGCACTGCCCCCTACAGTCGGTCACGACTAGACCATTCGGTTGTGGGGAAACCTTTACCTTTAACTCAGTTTAGGATTGCGCCCTGTGTGTGAGCACAATCCTAACCTGGAGTTAGACCAGCACAGTTAGGCCAGCAAAGTTTGGCTGGCACAGGGGCCTCCATAAAGCGCATCTGGACAATTCTCGGAGTTAGGGAGAATGGCTAATGTCTGTGTGCTGGCCTCTCTGACTCGAAGAGTGATCCAAACATACTTTGCTGGCCTAACTGTGCCAGTCTAACTTCAGGTTAGGATTGCACCCTGTGAGTGAGTGAGTGAGTGAGTGAGTGAGTGAGTGAGTGAGTGAGTGAGTGAGTGTGAAATACACTTCTGTGGCTGGACAGGCCTGCACTATTTGTGACTCACCAAAATCTACAGAGACCCAAGGGGGCCTTAATAAAGTTGCCTGCCCAGCACTGCAAATGCAGAAGGATAACAGGTCTATCAAAGTCTACTAGTAGTGATGATTGTGTGTAACCTCCAATTCAGCCTGCCTTGGAATACCTGCTGTAAGGGAGCAATGGTGGGAGTGAAGCTTCCATCTTATGGAGATACCAAGAGGCAGCTAAAGGCCACTGTTTGAAACTAAACAGGAGGCGGGACTAGATGGGCCTTTGGCCTGATCAGTTTCTTATAACCTTCTGTTCAGAGGGGCAGTCAAGTAGCTCTGAATAGCCTTGAAACTGAGAAACAACTGTCTAAATGTGATATGATTGTTCTTTTTACCTTTACTGTGAAAGCTGGTTACCTTTTTCTGCATTCTGGTTTTGCCTTTTAAGGCCATTTGGCCCAGCCTACATCTCTGGCATTTTATCTTAACACATCACCTCCATATAATCCATCCAAAATGCCAGCCACAGTGCTCCATCTGTCTCATTCTCCCACTTGTATGCCTTCTTCCCCTCTTACACAAAAGATATTCTATTCATCTCACAAGATATTCCTACATAAAGATTAAAAGGTGAATTCAATGAACAGATAATGAATAGGACAAGCAGAGGAAAGACATTAATGAATTAGTAGAATGTACTATCTTTCTTCTGCTTGTCCTACTTCCAAACACAGAAAAAAAACCCTGATCATCATAAAAAAGTTGTCTGTTATCTCCTTTCCTCACTTTCCCAAGTAGAAAACCAGATAAAAACAAAGCAAATAAAGGTTGCCAATGAAATAGGCCATCTGTATCCAGCATCTTCTTAATTATGTGATCGAAACCATGAAACTTGTTATAGATCACATAATTAAGAAGATTTTCTTAATTCTTTGAGAGCGCAATCCTAACCTGGTGTTAGGCTGTCACAAGGGACACCGTAAAGTATGTTTGGACCACTCTTGGAGTCAGAGAGGCCAGAACGCAGATGTGCGCCATCGTCTCTGACTCCAAGAGTAGTCCAAATGCGCTTTACAGTGTCCCTTGTGCTGGCCTAACTCCAGGTTAGGATTGTGCCCTGAGTCTCTTTGAGTCTCATTTAAAAAAAATACATTTATAAGGGCAATAAAAGATTCATCTGTTCCCTAAACACATAAGACACATACCCAGATTGAAAGAAGCAATTCTCTATCGTACAGGATAGAAAAAAAGCTTGTCTAACCAAGGACAAGGTTCAATCCTATCCTCAGAGTACTCAAAATACAAGGTGATTTTTTGTCTCCTGGAGGTAGTCATCCATAACTATATGTTAATATTTTGTCTACCAAAAAGATCTTACTTTGAATACATGCAACAACCAGTATTAGGTCACTTGTTAAGACTCTACACTTGCAGCTTCACCAGGTCTGGATAACAGCTAAGGGCCAGCTCCTATAGTGAAACAAAAGTGACTCGGGGGTGCAATCCTATCCTGGAATTAGGCTGGCACAGTTAGACCAGCAAAGTTTGGTTGGCCCAAGGGCCACCATAAAGTCTATTTGGACTACTCTTGGAGTCAAGGAGGATGGTGCACGTCTGTGTGCTGGCCTGTCTATGAGACTGGTCCAAACATACTTTGTGTCCCTTGGGCCGGCCAAACTTTGCAGGCCTAACTGTGCCAGCCTAACTCCAGGTTAGGATTGTGCCCTCAGTTTTGTCCCACACCAGGAATGGGCTGATTTAGAGAAACAATTCCAAATAAGCCACCATGGCCCATTCCTGATGTGGGACAAAATTCAGATTACCCCTTGGTGGGATGATACTGAAACCCTGGTTCCCAAGTGGTTGCACACATACCATTTTTGTTGGTCCTCAGCAACTTAGGACCTTTGTTGGTCCTGCCTCCATTGATAAAAACCATAAAGTACACACTCCAGCTATTCTTATGCATAAGAAGGGTATCTCTACTTTGTCAAATATTGGGAGGAATGAAATGTTGTCTCTCTCCACTCAACAGTTTCCATGATGCAAACAGCTGGGAACTATACTACTCAAATCTCTGAAATACCTGCCAGTTATCTCTGACTCCATCGACAGTTTGATTCACACGTTGGTTTCCACATGATCAATGGAGATATCATGCTCGTTTTTGTAGCCGAGAATAGCTTGTAGCTATTATTAGTCATAGCACACAGCTTGAGGAAAGAACTGAAAGTTTGTTGCAACCTGAATTTCTTTCATTGTCAGCGTTGCATGCCAAAATAAATAGGCTTTGCTGAATGACACATTAATTGAGAATCAAATTAATGGCCTCCATCTTTCTGTTTAATTAACAGGAAGGCTTTCAGCCCCTCTGTGAGTTCACATAAAGCAAAACAAGACAGGTACTTCCATTTTGCATATCTCTAAGTGTGTTCTGAGTTTGTGACAGGTGCACACTTGTGAAACCATTTCCTCCTCCTGCCCGGCTTCTCTCCTTGTTTCCATCATTGGCTAAAGTCTATTCAAAGATCCAGGCATGCATATCGTAAACATGGCAGAAGGCTTCCCTTACTGCAAAGTAATAACACACAGAACAGCAGCATTAAAAGCCTTACGCACTTAAGCACAAAAATACAAAGGCTCGGCTTGTGCGAATGTGGAAGAAAGGCAGGGGTAAAAGGCGAGAGTGAAAAGTCAAAAGAAGGTTAGCAGTGGTCAATGAGAAGCTCTCCTAACTGATGGGCAGATAATTGGAGGACATTTACTTATCAGAGTCCCACAGCCAGCGGAAGGCAAGGTTCTGTGCCAGCAATAGATATAACACTTGACTGGGTGTGCAGTTAGACACAGTACAATGATCACAGAATTGGGTGCAGTCAGCATTTAATACCCTGCAGCTGTGGAAACAGTAAAACGATCCCACCTTGCAATTGTGAGATGAAGTAACAGTTTGACTATCGTTCTTCCCAGTCTCAGTGGGGCCTTAGAAATAACAAAACAATGGCAGTCCAAAGAGAGTGCCTTTTTCATTCTCAAGTTCTTTGAGATGAAGGGTTTCTCCCCCACCACCACTACCACCACACACTCATATGTTTTAGAAAGGTATTCCTCCAAGTTCAGGACATGTCTTGATCTGAGCAAGCCTGGATATATTGCATCACAGCAATGGGAGTTGCATCATGGGTGGAACAATCTTGTGATAAAGGACTAAGAAAAAATCTCTTGTGGAAGGCTTAAGAGAACAAGCTTCTGTACTGGGGGCTAAAGGAATCTTCCTCTAAGGGCACAATCCTAACCTGGAGTTAGGCGGCACAGTTAGGCCAGCAAAGTTTGACCAGCACAAGGGACAATGTAAAGTCTGTTTGGACCACTCTTGGTGTCAGGGAGGATGGCGCACGTTTGTGTGCAGGGGTCTGACTCCGAGAGTGGTCCAAACATACGTTACAGTGTTCCTTGTGCCAGCCAAACTTTGGTTAGGATTGCACTCTGATTGAATGGGTATTTTTCACTCTCTAAACTCCGTACATAATAGTATATCACTCTCATTCTGGTTTGTTTAGAATGAACTTATTCCTTATCCCTGGAACCACAACTTCTTCTCTGCTGCTTTTCACTAATAATAATACTTAACATTCAACTTAACATTCAATTGTGCTTTCCCAAAGCACTCAAAGTGCTCTGCAAACACGGTCTCAAGATTGTCCATTATTATTACCTATCATTATCCCCAGGTTGCAGAGCAGGAGCTGAGGCTGAGAAACAGTCTCTCTATTGCTTACTCAGTGCAGAGTACTGTAGAAGCAAGAACTGATCCAAAGGCTTCCATCCTGACTGCCAGCATATGCTCTTAGTCATTACACCTCACCAATTGGCAGTGCATTAAGGACACATTTAGACCCGACGGAGGAGCTCTATAATCAGGTTCTCACATGTGTGCGAGAAACAGGTCAGTACCCCAGTACTTTCCCCTGTAGGGTTTCTGAATTAAAAAGGCAAAGGTATGAAAAAATGTCAAAATGGGATTAAAAAATCCCAGTACATGAAAAAGGAATTCATATGAATCAGGGTGTCAAACTCATGTCTTTTAGTGGGCTGAAGAGCATTTATGACGCCTGCTCAGGGCCAGAAGAGCAGGTGAGAACAGTTGATGGTGGTGCTGGGAGAGCCCAAGGGCCAGATAAAGAGCTTCCGTGGGCCACATCTGGCCCACAGGCTATATGTTTAACACCCCTGATATGAATCTTATAGCCCAGTCTTTTCCTGGGCCTATGGCTGTAAGTCGAATTACAGAGGTGCAAAGGGCATGTGGCCATTGGGCACACTGGAGCTAGGGCAGTTTAGGGGAGGAATCAGGGCAGTTCAGAGCTGAGAGGGGGAGGATCTTGGTGGCAGCAGTGCACACTGGATCCTATCCTCCTTTCACAGACTGTATCCTTCCTCTTCCTACCCCAGCAAAATAGCTGGTGTATGTCCAAGGAGGAAACCCACTGGTGACCAGTCAGTCTTCCAAGATATAGGTAAAAAAATTTTTTACTTGACTCTCATTGGGTGTTTCATTGAAAGCTCTGCATGCAAGGGACTGGTAAGAAATGGAATTGGGCTGCCCAACTATGAATATTTTCTCAGAAATAAGTATTACTATCTTCAGGAAGACTTACATTTCTAGGTAAATTTGCATAGGACTGTAAATTTAATGTAACCTGAGATATTACTGATTCTCAAGTAGCCCTTTGAAATGATAGCCTGAACATTAGTATATGCCCCTAGGCACAGTTCTCAGTTTTCTTCCTGTTGAGCCTGATCCTTCTTAGCTTTTGAAAACTTTTCAAAGGCATCATCTTAATGTTCTAGATTATGACATCACAACACCTGATGTAAAAGAAGTCCCAGAGCTCCACTCTTCCTCGTTCCCAATCATGCAAGTCTGTTCAGTAGTTGGAAATGGTAAATGGCCATCCATTAATATTTTGCCATAATTTTGTCATTGTTCCGTTGGAAACCTGCACAACTTGTGAGTCACTTGATGAACCCACTATGAATGGGAACCACAGAGAAAGTGATAAACCTCCTGCTTTCACTGCCTGCCTGGAATGGCAAAAAAGCGTGGAGTGACAAGCATCTCACAGGCCACAAGGCAGGTGGGCTGTATTTGGCTTGGCAGGTCACAACTTGTTCAACCCACTGTACGGGTTCTATTTAGAGAACAATGTTTCTCCCAATCTGTTTCAGAGTCAGTAAATTTTGCACTCGTTTCAGCAAAACACCTTTTTCTAAAGTTTGGGGGTTATTTTTATGCTAGAGGGATGTTGGGCTTTCTATTTTATGAAGTCATAAGAGCAGAACTGTGAATGATGATCAATCAGCTGGAGAAGTTCTCAGTATGTATAAAAGTACAGGGGAAAAAACCTAATGTTAAGTGGCCCAAATAATTGGGTAGACTGCTGTTTACTTCCATGCGTTTTGAATTACACAAAGTGAGAAAAAGCAGTGATAATTGTAGCACTTCTAACCAACAGAAGAAGGCTACTGCAATGCTTCCCTTAGTCTAGGTTTTGTTGCCCCAGAGAAAAGGATAGAGTGTGTGTACAAGTACACACACGTGCATGCACATGTGAAGCTTTTAAAAGAAACTTTCTTAAATTCTTATTATGTCATAAAAAGGTAAAGGTTTCCCCACGACCGAATGGTCTAGCCATGACCGACTGTAGGGGGTGGTGCTCATCTCCGTTTCAAAGCCTGTAGAGCCAGCGTTTTGTCCAAGGACAAGCTTCCGTGGTCATGTGGCTGGCATGACTCTACGCTGTAGCGCACGGAACGCCATTACCTTCCCACCAAAGTAGTCCCTGTTTATCTACTTGCATTTAGGTGCTTTCGAACTGCTAGGTTGGCAGGAGCTGGGACAAGCAACGGGAGCTCACTCCGTCGCGCAGTCTTGAACTCCCAACCTTCCGGTCGGAAAGCCCAGCAGCAGTGGATTAACTCGCTGTGCCATACATCAGTATTAATGCTTTGCCTCTCCAGTGTACATCCTGCAATGACATGCTATAATTTGAAGTCATATGTTGGAACACACTGACTTTCCTGCCCTGGGCACCAAATGGCAGGGTGCACCCTCATATGCGCCAATTACTTTCCTCAGCTGCATCTGTGAGGGCTCACGTGCCCCTGTCTGCTTCCAAACTCAGGAAGTGGACAGGAGCCCCTGGTGCTTGGCTGCCTAGGCGATGTCACCCCATCTGCAGCTGCAAGGGCCCCTGCATGCCCCTGTCTGCTTCCCAACTCAGCAAACGAACGGGACTGCTTGGTGCCTGGGCACTCACAACCACCACCCCTCCGATTTTGCCCCATCCGTGGCTACGAGGGCCCATGCACCCCTGTCTGCTTCCCGACTTGGGAAGTGGATAGGAACGCCAGGTCGCTCACAGCTGCAGACGAGGCAAAATCACCCATACCAGGCTGTGGCTGCGAGAGCCTGCATGTGATGTCATGATGTCACATGACATCATGAGATGGCATGACGTCCCTAGGCATGCCTGGGGCACCATGGACACCCCGATACGCCTCTGCTGCCGCTGAACAATCTATTGCCAGTTTTTAATGCCTATTTGAAAACTGCCTATCAGCGCTTGAAAAGGCTGTAAATTACAGTACCATTTGTAGCCACTGTGCTCTATCAAAGTTTGGATCAGGCCTTGGATTTGCAATTTAGCAGACAGTTTGTGAGCAAGACCATCTATTACAGTTCCAGACTTCAAAAATCTCCCAACGTAACTCCCAGTTGGTGTACGAGCCTGGCCATTGTTTCTCCCACTGATGATTTCAAAGTGTGAGGGGAACCCTCCATAGGCACATGCACTTTCGCACATTGTATACAGTATGATTTAATAATATAAGGCACAGCCTACTTTCTTCAATATTATTAGCTACTAGCAAAATGCACATTACATCATTATGAGATAGATAGGAAGGTATGTAGGTGCCCATCTGTCTCTTAGTGCCTGACCATCCAATCAGAGAAAGAGGATACGTTATGCTCTCATTGCTGCAATATTTGCAAGTGTTCCCCCTTTTTTTGCAGAGGAATTCTTTGCACATTTTCCTTTATATGAAAGAAACTAGACAAATGCATTCAGAGACACCAGCAGGAGTGGCATCAGGTGTTGGCCAGGTCAGGCATTGGCTGAGAGTCGATGTCCAGCAGAGATGCTACCCAGCCTGAAGGTTCCCCGGTGCACTGCAGATATCCCCGTTTTCTAATGAGGAGAGTGGAAATATCTGCTGCCATTACCCATCAAAGTGTGAATAGTGCCCTGTGCAGCACTTTCCCCAGGGCCTCCAGTAACCTGGTGTGAGCACCGGACACCAGTGAAGTTGGGGCAAAACTGCTCTGTGTCCCTGATGATTCACAGCGCAATCCTATACCCTGCACAGTGTCGATGCAACACGTTTGCGTCGATGCTGTGCACTTGCGTGGATCGGCATCCCTGCGTCAGTGCTAAGGCAACGGGACTGATGCTGCAGGGAGCACCGGTCTCGTTGTGCCAGCACAGTGCCTCCCTCGCATCGGCCAAAGCTGGCTGGTATGAGGGAGGCGCCATGATGGGACGGGCCTAGGATTGGTGGGAGGAGGGCGGAATGTGGGCAGGACGAGGGCGGGACGTGGGTGGACTCCGGATTCGACCATAAGGTCGAATCCTAGGCCCGGTCAGAAGGCCATGTGGCCCCGATTCGGGCTGCACGGTCTCTTCAGATCTGCGCCTACTGTTTAGCAGGTGCAGATCCGAGGAGTGCATAGGGGAGGCTGGAGCCTCCCCTACGGCAAGGGAGCGCATGTTCCCTTGCCGTGGGAAGGCTCCAGCCTTTCGTAAACAGCATCGGATATGTCACTGGCCTGTTGGCCTTGCCGGTCTGGCGCTGTGTAGGATCGCGCTCTCAGTTGAAGAATCAAGTCTGCCTATTCACTTGCCTATTCACTATAGCCTCATCTTGGTTTCTGCTTCTTGGCCACCTTAGAATGTGACAAGAGCATGTAATGGAATGTTGAAAACTGGCTTCTTAATTTATGGATTCTGGAAGACACGGAAGCAGTTTCCTACTTTCAACTGGGTTTTCCGTTCTCACCTGAGGTCCTTCTGTTGGAACTATTAGAGAACTTGATCTCCCTGGCACTGTGCCTAAGATAAGAGCTCATACCAATGTTTTTTTTAGGGGGGTGATGGGATGTGCCATTTATTTCCTGACTTGGGGAGGTTTGTTATGACAACTTCTGAGAGGCCCGTTTTATGATCTAGCAAGCTGAGCACGCACCAGGGAATCTTATCTCTCAGCATATGAAAATGCAAACCTCATGTATTCTTGTTTTGCTAAGTGGTGACCAAAGTATAGTGTAAGGTAAGCAACTTGTATCCATATTTTTTTTTTAAACTAAAACAGAAGTTCTGGTTAAACTCATGAAGTCTGTATTACCTGAAGTTTGTGTCAACCTATCTGTGTATCTGCTTGACACTTCATACGGGAAATATTTTGCAAGCTGAATGGCAGTCGCATAAGGACCCTAAAATGAGAGAATAAGCTAAATGACTATCGTAATTGCATTATCTAGGAGCAGTGGCATATCTAGGAAAAATGGTGCCCATGGCAAGCACTGAACTTGTACTCCTGTCCAAACAGAGAAGGGGAGAGCATGTCCTGTCCATCCCACCAAGTAAATTTATTCAGCAGGCTATACAGAGAAGGGGAGATGGGAAGAAGCCAGCCCTATTCTATCAAGTGAATTTCTGTACAAATCTTTATACTCTAAGCCCCCCCTACAAAAAAGAAATAAAAATAGCATTCTGCACCTGTGGTTGGCCTGCTGCACCACTGTGTGACAATGACTAGTCCTGGAAGCTCCCTCCTTCATGGAAGCAAGTTCCAGAATTTTTTTCTGAAGGCATTTACCTCTTTTTGGAGGTCCCTTGAAACTGGTGCAAAAAATGCACCATTGATTGTGGCACCCAGGGCAGAAGTTGCCACTTGCCGTACCCTAGATATGCCACTGTGTAGGAAACTTGCTACAAAAATGGCAAAATGGCCCCAGCTGCAAAATGGGTATAATAATGGCTAATGCAAGAATCACATCAAGATAAAAATACATATGAAGCACTCGGCACACTCAAAAAGTACTATCCATGCCCAGTGTGATTATGAACCCAGTTATTTGGCTGTGTAAGCAAATGTGTCTCACAGAATTTGATTGGCTCTGATCAATACAGGTGTGGTCTTAATTTTAAACTGGGAGCGCAATCCTATATGGGTGTTGCGCCGGCGCTATGCCCTTGTGCTGGTCCAGCACTGTCACAAATGTGCCGTTTGTGCAAAATAGCAGGTACAGATCTGAGCCGCCCAATAGGGATGACTGGGGCTTGTGCAGATGCAAGGGGAAAACCTCCCCTTGTCCTGCACTTTGCTGCTGCTGCCTCCTAATGGGCTTTAGGATACAGCCCTGCTATGTTGGCCTTACTTAGGACTGGGCTGTCAATGTCTACATCTGCCCTTTTCTTTGGGATGTACAACCAATTATTTATATGGTTCCTTTACAACCAATTATATGTATGTATGTATGCATGCATGCATGCATGCATGCATGTATGCATGTATGCATGTATGTATGTACAACCAATTTTATTTATATATAATTATTATATCAATATAATAGTTTATAATTATAATTAAATAATTATAATATAATTCTTTATATCTGATAGTGGCCCACCTGATGCCTCAGAGAACACACAAGTCAACAAGATCAATCAATCAATCAACAGGTACTTATATACCGCTTTTCAACACGAAGTTCACAAAGCGGTTTACAGGTAAATAGTTATAATAATAAAGTTAAATGGCTCCCTGTCCCAAAGGGCTCACAATCTAAGAAAATTGCAGACCACCAGCAACAGCCACTAGAAAGACTGTGCAGGGGCTAAAAGGGACAATTACTCTCCCCTGCTAAATATAAGAGGAACACCACTAGAAAAAGTGCCTCTTGCCCAGTTAGCAGGGGTTAGATACCTGCATCCTGTTGCCTCTCCAAAGGTTTAAAGTTCAGAGATTGCATACAGTCAAATAAGACTGTCTACATAAATCATGTAAGATATACCTCTTGCCTTTAACCCTTTTTGTGGGAAATCATTTTCCTCAGTTGTGAAAAAACAGAATCCAAAATTCTCCCGAATACCTGTGCAGTGGTGATGAGGAAACCGAACATTTATGGAAATAGTTGTGCAAGGGGAAAATATGTCTTCTTATCCAATGAAGAAAAGCATACTGGGTAGTGATCCATCATCCTACCAGCAAGAAAGCACCAAGAGCCCACCACCTGCATACCTCAGACAGCTCTGTGTGCCGTGATGTCAGCAAGTGTAGAAGGGCCTGGCAAAGTCTATGGCCTATTCATGCAAGCAGCAATGATGACATCATCACAGATGTAGGCCTGAGCAAAGATGGCCAGCAAGGCCCACTGAAACATCCTTCGTATCCTCATACAAATGGTCAGTGTTCCAAGTCTAGCCAGGTTTACACTATAACCATTCATGGACTACTCAGCTGCACTAAACGGCTTTTCGTTTCCATGCCGTCATTTGGCTTGTAACTACTCTGTTAGACCAGGAGAACGGTTTGGTAACAGATCATTAATTGAGCGTGGCTTCTTTCAAAATGGAAAGATTCAAACATCTACTAAATCAGGCAAGCCCATAGCTGGGGGTGGCAGCGAGGAGGCACAGACATCCTCCGGCAAATTACTTTGCCTCCACGCTGGGGAAGCAAGATGTGTTCCAAATGTTCTCACTGTTTCTTGCACTGCATTTTTTTCAGATGAGGATGGAGAAATTTTACAATACAAGGTCCGTCTAGTTGGTACATGGAACAGTGGCACAGCCATGATTCAGCCAAAGTTACACATGTGTGTCCTGCTGGGTTTGAGCACATGCTTAAAAGTGTTGCTTAACCTTGACTGAAATGTATCCAGAGCTTTTTCCTGCTTAATAAAAATCACACTTGAAAAGTTGTCTGATTCCATGATGCCACAGAGTCCTTAATGGATAAAGGAGAAGTCCATGGAGCAGCATAATCTGATGCCTGTGAGTTTTATCTCTTTATCTCTGTATGGAAAATATTAAAATTGCTTTTATCATATTGCATTGCAAGTTAACTCCCAATTGCAGGCATTTTTCCCTTTCCCCTTCTTTTAAGAAAAACAAAGCAAGACAAACTGCTGCCACAACCTGCCCCACCATATGCTTAAAAGTACCATTATGACAAGTGGATAGTTGATTCTGTTGGTGCACGAAGCAAACTTTTTATTGTGGGTAAATGCCATGTGGCAAACCAACATATGAAACCGAAGGTAGTTTGGTTTAGAAATAACTATGTGTAGTGGCCTGCAGTGAGTCATGTGCAAAAGTGAAATAGTGTTCAAGGACTTTAATAATCCTCTTCCTCCTCCTCCTTTTTCCCTCCTTCTCATTATACCTAGAATATATCTGTAATAAAGAAGTAGATGTTAAAAAATATTCATTTTCTATGTACAGGAATATTTTTTTATGGGGCAGCATTCCATTGCATGATGTCTCACCTGCCGTCAAAGGTTTCCCATTAGTGAGAGAGAACTAAGTCAAACACTTGTGAAGCGGGCAACAATTGTGCCCCTTTAATGATCATTTTGAAAGTGAATGGCCAGGAAGCTCTAGATTTATCAGAAGGCATCTAGCTATTGCGATGTAGGGCACAAAAGAAGAAACAGAGATGAAAATCTCCATCTTTGTGCTGCACTAAAAGCAAAGAAAATGGCCAACAGTGCAATCCTACTAGTGTGTTGCACTGCCAGAACAAGCGTTCTGCGGGCACAACGTGCTTTCTAGCCGCTGCAAAATGCAACCTGCCACAGTGTGCAGACTGGAATCCCACAGCTCTCCGCCACAGGTAGGAGTGCATAGGGAGTGAGAGGGAAGTGGGGTTGACGGAATAGGATGAGGAAGGGGGGGGTGGCAACAGAGGTGGATCAGGCCTGCAAAGAAGGTGGTTTCAGCAGCAGTGGCACAAGCCAAAAGCTAACCCCTCCCACTTTGGAGGCACAATCTGCCTTCATGGGTCCATTCAGACTTACACCAACAATATCACTGGCACAAATATGAGTAGTCCCACTGAGCCAGCAGGGCTTATATCTAGGCAAGGGAAGAAATGTTCCATTGCCTCAAGAAGGCTTCTTTTCACTGTATTCCCCTTATCATCCAATCCTATGCATGCTTACAAATAAGTACCATTGTAGCCAATGAGGCTTACTCCCAGGAAAGTGTGATTACAAGTGCAGTTCGATCCTACCACCCCACACATTGATGCAGCCATGCCAGTGCCGCTACTGCTGGTCCAAACATGCTTTATGGTGTCCCTTGTGCCAGCCGAACTTTGCTGGCCTAATTATGTTGACCTAACTCCTGGTTAGGATTGCGCCCTAGTTGATGTCACTGGTGGGAAGTTTTGGTGGTGTTGGTCACTGGCTTAGATGACTTTTAAGGTGGATTCTAAATATTCATGGTGGACTATAGTCTATCAGTGGTTATTAACCATGATGGCTACATTGAACCTCCAGATGCAGGGGTAGTATGTCACTGAGTACTATGTGCAGAGGAGCAATGTTGTTGTTCAGTCGCTAAGTCGTGTCTGACTCTTCGTGACCCCATGGACCACAGCACGCCAGGCCTCCCTGTCCTCCACTAGCTTCCGGACTTTGCCCAATTTCATGCTCATTGCTTCGGTGACACTATCTAACCATCTCATCCTCTGCCGCCCCCTTCTTCTCTTGCCTTCAATCTTTCCCAGCATGAGGGTCTTTTCTAAAGAGTCCTCTCTCCTCATGAGGTGGCCAAAGTACTTGAGCTTCAGCTTCAGGATTTGTCCTTCCAGGGAGCAATCAGCCTTGACTTCCTGGAGGATTGACCGATTGGTTCTCCTTGCAGTCCAGGGGACTCTCAAGAGTCTTCTCCAACACCATAATTCAAAAGCATCTATTCTTCGGCGCTCTGCCTTTCTTATGGTCCAGCTCTCACAGCCATACATTGCTACTGGGAAAACCATAGCTTTGACTATGCGAACCTTTGTTGGCAGGGTGATGTCTCGGCTTTTGATTAAGTTGTCTAGGTTCACCATAGCTTTTCTCCCAAGAAGTAAACGTCTTTTAATTTCATGTCTGCAGTCACCATCTGCGGTGATCTTGGAGCCCAGGAAAATAAAGTCTGTCACTGCTTCCATTTCTTCCCCTTCTATTTGCCAGGAAGTGATGGGAGTGGTTGCCATGAGCAATAGTTGGGGCGGAAACAGATGTTCATCCATTGCTTGTGGGGAAACATTCACTGCATTTATTTTCTGGCCATTATTATTATTCATTTGATATCATGATTATTACTATCTCAGCCTCACCTACTGTGCAGGGTTGTTGTGAGGACAAAAGAAGTGCACACCACGATGCACACCACCCTTAGCTGCTTGGAGGAAGGGTGGTATAAAATGTGAATGAATGAATGAATGAATGATTTTGCCATTGCGGGTGTGTGTGTCAAAAATTTATGAGCACTGGGTGTTAAATGGCCTAGCTGCACCACTGTCTACAGCCATTCACAGCTGGAAGAGCAAAGCTTTCAAGCCAGCTTTCCAAGCCATGAATGGCTCTGGAGGAGAGGGGTAGCAACTTTACACAGGAGTTCAGGCTCCTGTAATACTTAGCATTTTGCCTCCCCATAGGAACACCACAGCTGAGAATGCAGGAATTAAATGTATGGGATAGGTTGGATTGCACAGCAAAACACTGACTCCTTGCTCTCCTTATAGCCTCAGAGCTTCAGAGCAGGTCTTAACCTGCTAGATATCCTACTGCTGATACAAGATCTGCACTCTGCGCTCCTGCCTATGTTAAGGTACATGTTTAACAAAAATGAATTTTGTGTAAAATGGATGCAAGTGGGATGGATTCAGCGGTGTTATTCTGGGCGGGACATCCGGGACATCCGGGTGATCTGGGCTGGGCGGGACATCCGGGTGATTGACAGCCCGCCCATTGCGTTCCGCAACGTTACGCCGTTTGCGTAACCAATTACGCCACTTGCATACGTTACGCAAACGGCGTAACGCTGCGGAACGCAACAGGCGGGCAGTCGATCACCCGGATGTCCCGCCCAGCGTTCCAGCAGAATAACACCGCTGGATGGATTGCCTCTTGCTAGTACTTTACTACACTTGCACTGATTTTTCCACCCCTTGGCCACCAGCAATATGAGATACACACTTGCAGAACACAGAAAGTCCTTCCTTGGGAGGGGGGGAAGTTCATCTGAAGAGCAGCTGGAAGAGTGGAACAGTGTTTCCATTGTGGTGCATCTCTTGTTGTCAGATTGGGTAATCTAGGGGCAAGATCAGTGGTGGGATTCAAATAAATTAACAACCGGTTCTATGGCGTCATAGCCGGAGCCAAAAAAACCCAAAGCCAGCCGAGGTAAGCGAGTGGGCGAGGCCCGGCCATTTAACAACCGGCTCTATAAAACCTGGGCGAACCCCCTGAATCCCACCACTGGGCAAGATGCCCAGTTCCACTAACTGCATGTTGGAGGTGATGGCACGTGCCATGTCAAGAGATGTAGCTGCAAAACCTTACATTGGAGGCACTTATTACAGCAGTAGAGCTAACTCCACAGCTGTAAAAGGGACCTTTGTTCTTTATTGATTGTGTGAAAAAAGTCAGTTTATTCTTGATGAAACTTCCAAACCTTGTGAACAAACAGATTGATTTTTGGGAACGAGGAAGGGGAGGCTTAGATTTCTTGGCAAAGGGATTCCCCTGCCCTTAACACCGTTCACTGCAATTGCAATGCACAGAGGTTGTTTTTCACTTCATTAGCGTTAATCTCGTCAGGCTTTAAGATCGTGTGGGAGGCTCAGAATTGAAACAAACTGATTTCATTCAGTTATTTTTTTAAAAAAAACTGTCACCTTTCTTTTTCCTACCCTGTAGCTTCAGATGCTACAGAGAGCCATCACTGATGACAGCAGCACACTCTGTGTTAACAAGCTATGCTCTGTCATGGGCATCCAGGAACTGGAGAGATTTCCATCAGAGGTTGCCAGCCATGACGGGTATGTGCAACCTCCTGGTTTTAGAACTAGGTAGGGGCGTAGCTAAAGAAATTCAGGGGGGTATAACTGCACTGGGTAACAAGATTTATAGGGGCAACAAGCTGAGCTTGCCACTACAGGCCAAAATTGTAAAAACCTTGGTAAGTATGAATAATACCATCATGTTATATATCATTGGAAAGGTAATTTAATGCTGAATGCAATGAAACAAACCGTGTTGGGATAGCTGTATTCTATCAAACGTATGGCCAAAGGACCAAGAAAATGAAAATACAACTGATGTCATTTCCTGTTGTGATGTCACAACCTCCCAGCAGTTTTCTTAGCCTGATTGGCCCAACTGGAAGTTTATGAGCCTGGACTCATAAGATGCCCAACAGGGCAGGAGCACGGAAGAGGCAATAACCCCAGCACAGGTAACCTAAGATGTCCAGCATGCCTTTAAGCAGGAGCAGGTTTCAAGGGGCACTTCGATGCACCATGCTTTACCAGGGAGAGCCTGCAAGGAATTGCTGCACCTCCAACCCCAGCACCCAGAGGTTGTGGGCACTGATGTGTATCTCGGGGATCACTCACAAGTCCATCTGAAGTCATGACAGCTGCCCAGTGATGCCAAGCTCCGACACTGGTGCTGCACTTCAGTCACACTGTCCTGAAACTGAGTAGAGCATGACTGGTTTGGAAAGGAGTGAACTGGCAGATCTAAGGGAGGAACATACTGTAAGCTGCCAACAGAATCACCATGCAGCATCCTAGGCAACATTTCCTGCTCCGCGAGTCTGGGAGCGCAATCCTATACTGCGCTGGATTGGCAAGGCCGACAGACCTGTGCCAAATCCAAGCGTAGTATCATGGAGGCCCTTACCTTACGTTCGCGCCCTTACCATAGGGGAGGCTTCAGCCTACGCTATGTGCTTCTCGGCTCTGCGCCTGCTAAATAGCAGGCGCAGAGCCAAGGAGACCGCGCGGCTTGAATCGGGGCCGCACAGCCTCCTGGACGGGCTTAGGATTCAGCCTTATCCTATTGGGCAGTTATGCCACTGAAATTTGTAGCCCAGCAGTATAATATGCTTTCTAGGTGTTGCTAGTGCAGCAATACTGGACAGTGCAGGCTGGCCTCTGCCACAAATGGTGAGCGGTTGGGTTACACTGATATGTAAGCACTAAATCCAGACAGTTTTTCTTGGCAGAGTTTACACATTATTGAGCCAATGTCTACTGACTATGTGTATGTCAGTCAGATACACAATCCTATACCGCGTTGCGCCAGTGCTGTGCTCTTGCACCGATCCCGCTCTGTCGCAAATGTGCCGTCCTGGACTGGCGCAAGCAGGAGTGCTCAGGTGCCACTGCACCCATTGGCTGTGCCGGTTGAGCGCCGGTGGCGCTCGGGTGCCGCAGGACCTCATCGGGGGCCTGCCAGAGGCATGCCATGGGTGTAACGAGGTGGCACAGTGGGCGGCGACAGACGATGGGTGTTGCGCTGTATCCTAAGCCCTGTCCCCGGCGGCCCTGATTCGGGCCACTGCTGAGCACCTTTGCCTGCAAATCAGCAGGCGCAGATCCAAGCAGCCCCATAGGGCTGGCTGGGGCTTACCCAGGTGCAAGGGAAAACCTCTCCTTGCCCTGCACTGTGCTGCTGCTGCCTCCTACTGGGTTTAGGATGCAGCCCTGCTGTGCCGGCCTTATTATACCGGTGCTGCTTAGGATTGGGCTGCCCATTACATGCAAGTGAGGTGAGCCTGAGGCCATGATCCTGCCTGCCCATGATTCTGCATTGGTTATTACCAATGTGTGAATAAGATCATCATCAATATGATAAATAAGTGTAATTATTATAAACTTACAACACATAGAACCACATATAAAATATGTCACCAGCATTCTTCCATGTCTTATGAGCTTCTGGTTGTTCTGAGAAGTGCGCACAGCCGAACGAGATCATTGCAACACTTTCCCCCATCTCCTTTATTTTTTGAATAGAAAATAAGAAAGCAACAGAATAATAACAGAACCAAAAGAAAATGAAAAAGCTGGAAATATGAGTACCATATACAATGTGCATGAAATATATATTACAACATTCATCCATAAGCAATCTACAGGGAACAAATTAATAAGCAATCTATGCACAGATATCTTTTAAAACAAGGCTTCCAGTAATATGCCCATTTTCTTCTGTAAGGCATGCCTTCAAATTTTGACAAGGTTAAAAAGTCCGTGGTCCATTGATGAGTAGTGGGGGAGGGGCACTTATTTTTCCAAGTGTGCAAAATTAGTCTTTTGGCTACAGTAAGGGCGTAGCAGCAAGAGTCAATGTCTGCTGTCGCACAGATAACTTGCAGCACATATAGGACATGACATACAACCTGAGGGAGTGATTTGCCAGCAGGACTTCTTGAGATAGTTGTGGAAAAAGTCATTTGACAGACGTACAAATTATACTGCCAACAGTGTGCATTGCTTATTTATTTATTTACTATTTCCACTTACTGTACATCCCGCCTTCCACCTTACGTGGTCACAAGATAGGCAATCAAAATATGCAAATCCAGTATGCAATAACAAAATATAGGAACCAACCAACCAACCAACCAACCAACCAATCAATCAATCAATCCATCAATCAATCAAAACAATGCAAATATCAAAAAGCAAAAACAGAAATAGAAAGGAAAACGGAAATCCTGGCCTAGCTGCTGCAGGCATCAGCCAAGCTCAAGCACCTGAAGAATAAAGGAATGCTCATCACCTTTGCCTTTGCCAAGCAGAAGTTTTTACAGATATTGGACCAGAGGTGTTTCTACAGGGGGACAGACACTACATTTTGCAGGAGCCTGAGCTCCTGTGTAATGTGGTCCCTTCCCCTTGCCTCCAAAGCCATTTGCAGCTTGGAAAGCAAAGCCTCCCAGCCAGTTCTCTTGAGCCATGAATGGCTCTGAAGGGGAGGGGGAAGGGCCGCATTAGACATTACTTGTGAGTCTCCTGCAAAACTGAGCATTTTGCCCCCCCCGTAGGAACATCACTGTATCTGACTAAACTGCGTTAGAATCAAAATATAGGACTAGAGAAGTAAAGGACTCTATAGTGGATAGTCCTTCGTTTTCTTTGCAGCCAGCCTTTTCCTGACTGTCACCATTACTAGCATTGCAGCCAGCCTTTTCGGCCATCGGCTAAATTGCAAATTAGTATCACAGTGTGATCCAAAATATAGTTCAGTGTAATAATTAAAGGCCTCAGACAAGTAACTGTTTTGTACCCTTTTCTACAAGCAGGCAGCAGAGAGGTTTTGGCCTTTTTCTGAAGGGTATTCTGTACTTGGGCAATGCCATTGTAAGCGCCTTGGTCTGAATCTCAACCGAATGCATTCTTTTATGAATGAGATGCTGGGAACAAAGCTTCCCTGTGAGATCATAAGGGGAAAGAAAGGTTCATATGAGGAGAGATTCTTCCTCAGATCTGCCGAGCCCAGACCATTTGGGGCCTCAGAAGTCATAAATAGTTATGCCGTGGCAAGTATTTGAACCCCTAGCTTGACACCTGCTTGTGCTAAACTGTCCAGGGCTTGCCATCAATGAAGGCTCCATTACTGCAGGAGAATGGAGAAGTCAGATGGAATGAAATCATCTGAAAACTTTTCATTCTGATTCAGAGAGCAGTTGACATGTAGCTGCCTTTCCTGCAGGCAAACTTCAAAATTCATTCTTTTCTAGTCAAGCTGTCATCTGGTCGTGTTTGGCTGAGATGGACCCACGTTGCGCGGCACTGTTACTCCTGTCAGAGCAGATGAGTATTTAACCATTTAATTAATGGTGCAATTAACGGTGGCATATTTGTAAAGCCCATTCCATAAATATTCTTTAAAATGTGTGTGTGTGTGTGTGTGTGTGTGTGTGTGTGTGTGTGTGTGTGTGCGTGAGGGTGCAATCCTAACTTGTGCCAGAACGGCAAGGCCAGCAGGCCTGCCTCATATCCAGCGCAAGTTAGGAGGCCCCTGGAGCATTCGTGCCCTTGCCTCGGGGTAGGCACCGGCTGCCCCGATGGGCTTGCTCAGACCTGCGCCTGCTGTTTAGCAGGCTCGGCTCCGAGCAGGCCATGGCCTGGGGATGGAGGCCGCGCATCACCTAACAGCTGCATCCCATCTCCACCCCCCTCCCTGGGCCAGCACGCCTCCCAGTCCACCCACCCCACCCACCCCACCCAGTTCCTTCCTCCTGCCCTTCCCCCACCTAGAACCGCTCTTGCGACAGCCAAATTCAGCTGGCGCAGGAGCAGTGGAGCACTGCCTTGGGCCAGCGCCCTCAGGCCGCTGCTGCTGCTAGCATCAGCCCAACACAGCAACACCGATGCGAGGGTGCGGGTCAGTGCTCTTGCGCTGGCGCTGCAGACATTCAGCCGACGCTAGCAGCTAGCGTTGGCCGCATGATGGGCGTAGGGTTGCGCCCTGAGTGTGTGAGAAAAACTTCCTTGGGCTGTAAACAGATCTGTGCCTCCAGTAGGTCTCCACTTTTGATAACACAGTAATTTGCTACCAGTGGCAGTGCATTGGGTACATGCTTCTACCTCAAAGCAAGCAAGGAAGCACCCAGGTGCTGAGAACGGTATATTGCTTGGTGGATACAAAGGTAGGAAAAGACCAGGGCTGCACAACACCATGCTGGCTGTCGACCTGGATAGGGGCTAGCGGTGTCTGCATAGACATATGATGTCATTGGTCTGATCCCTTGCTGGGTACTGCCAGCTGCTTTTCAGGTCAGAGCATGCTCATTGCAGGCTAGTGCAGTCTTAGCCATTCTTTGCCTCTGTTGTTGCCAGGTAATGTCATCCAGGGTGTGAACTCCATTACTCATCCCATCGGTTGGTCCATAGAACATGGCATTGCACACATCCAAACACAGTTAAAGAAATAGCAGCTCTTATTTTTCACCCCATGAAACCAGGAAAGGGTTCCCTTTGTGTCAAGTACACACATTACAAAGACACATCTACTAGCATCCAGCATCTACTAGCTTGCCTCCATATAACCAGTTGCAATCATTTAGCACCTTGCTGAGTCGACCTCAAATGCCAGGAGATATTCTGCATGTAGGCATCAAAGCCTCAGGCTTGTACAGTATTGCCTGTGTGGACTCTAATACTTGATCCATCTGCTGTCAACCATCGACTTAATTGATAGACCACACAGCCCACCTTTAGAACTTTTTTTCTTTTAGTATATTTATGATTATGATGCAGGATTATGATGAAGGACAACTGCATGTCCTTCTTGCTCCCTATCCAACAAGACAGGAGATCCCTCTCTAACAAGATGAATTGGTAATGTTCTGGAAGCAGGGGTGTGATACAGGTGTGCCCCAGTACCCACTGATTCAGTATCCATGGCTTCAGTTATCCACAGGGACATCTATTAAGAAGATAGGGGAACATTAAACCTATTTCTTTTTTTTACCTTGTTATAGCAAAACCACTGATACTCCCTGATTTTTATAAAGGCAACCCCACTATCCAGTTTCAGGTATCCACAAGAGAGTCTGGAACGGAACCCCAGCAGATACCCAGGCATGCCTGAATAGGCAATTCCATTCCTGAAAGCGACTTCATTCACATTTCTTTCACAAGTAGCAAAGAATACCCTGAAAACTGAGGATAACAAGAACGTGTGGGAACAGAAACTCAAAGTAAACCTCTTGTTTAGCAGCAATTAAGCCCTACTTCAGGGCGCAATCCTAACTTGTAATTAGGCCAGCACAGTTAGGCCGGCACAAGGGACACCGTAAAGCGCGTTTGGACCACCCTCGGAGTCAGGGAGGATGGCGCATGTCTGTGTGCTGGCCTCTCTGACTCCGAGAGTGGTCCAAACATACTTTACGGTGTCCTTTGTGCTGGCCAATCTTTTTTGGCCTAACTGTGCCTAACTACAGGTTAGGATTGCGCCCTTAGACTATACAGTTTTCCTTTGTTCCGAGTGCCAGGAGCACCATCCAACAATACTGGCATATATGAATGAGTGATCATATATACCACTGCACAAACAGAATATTCATATTCATTCATTCGAACTGCTTTTCAACAAAATCAGTAGTAATACATTTAGCAGCCTGTTGTTAATGGCATCACTCACACACATCCCATGGTGATTTGTGCGTGTGAATGGATTATTACAAATACAATATTCCAGGAAAACTTCAAGCGCAAGCCCTTTCAATCAAGTTAATTCACACATTCAATTCCAGTCATTAAGGGTACAGTAATGCAATGTGAAGAAATCTAATAACTGACTTTTGCTTTGGAGTTATATACTTGGAAGGGGGAGGGAGGGAGGGAGGGAGGGAGGGAGAGAGAGAGAGAGAGAGAGAGAGAGAGAGAGAG
>JAJKFI010000012.1:432040-447279 GCA_029204185.1 Lerista edwardsae
CTCTCTGCTTTGAAGTGGAGCTGCCACCTTGGCTGGGCCTTAGGCTGCATCTCTTCCTGGCCTCGCACCTGGGGGAAACTGTCCCCACCCCCTATTTGCTATTGTCACTGTAGCAACAATTGCTCTTTCCCACCTTCTTGGTCTACCTCTCCCCCCATAGCGTTCCTAGCCTTCCGAGACCTCCTTCCATCTCTTCCTCACAGTGCCTCAGCAGAAGCAGCCACGACTGAAAGAGTGTAAAGAAAATTCCAGGGGTCTCATCAAGTTTGCAGGCCTTAACGTTTCATACTCCTGCTCTAGGATTTCCCTTTGGATTGGCGTCACCTCCAAAACATGAGAAGGCAAGGATCTAATAGGGCTTTTGGCAATGCCCAGAAGCACTGATTCAGTAGGGTCATGGGAGCAGTCATCCATAGTTCTGTGTTTCAGGCTGTAACTGATTGTTCTCCAGGCATGTCTCATCTTCGGTTGTTATGCAGTATAAAAACAGAAAAAACAAAAAGCGTGTTTTTTTTAAAGAAAATGTAACTTTTAATAGATTCAACAGCACGTCTCCAGACATTTCTGTGATTCTTTTATCATCTCCTAAAATCTTCACATCATCAGAACCTGAAAAGGCAGACCTAGGTGTGACAGAAGAATTCTTAGCACATACCATCTGCAAAACAAGTCATTTTGTCTCCATTTAGCAACCCGAAAACTACTACGTCCATTAAAATGTTTCTGCATACCGCGTGGTCCTGGTCTTGGAATTTAATGCTACGTTATTCTTTTTCAAGACTCAGATGCTGCACTGCATAACTATTCTACATAAAACACCATAAACACCTTTCCTTCCTTTTGAACCCTTCCTGCTCCTTTCATACTGGGCTTGCATGCAGCAGCTATGGTAAATTTGTATTTGCATTTCTCCTGTTCTATTTATGGGCTGGGTCAGGGGAGTTCAGAGGCTGTTGTGGCCCTGCTGGTTTGTCAAGGGTATAGAGGTAGGAAAAGGATAGGAACACTCTCAAGCCCTAGAAGAAAAGAAAAATCTTCTCCTTCTCCGAGTCTCATCTGCTAAATGCAGCTCAAACAAGGAACTCTAAGAGAAATTTTATGAGTGGGTACAAGTTTCTTTTGGGCCCTTTTAGGGGAGAGGTACAAAGTTTCTTTGGGGCCCCTTCTCTTCTCCATTGGATCATAATTTCATACTATAATTGAATCATAATTTATATGAATTACAACATAACACTAAATATGAATGCTAGTCTTCACACAATATTTGCAAACATTTTCTGAGATCCCAGGAAATTCAGGGCCCTGCTCCTTGGCTTCTGGGCCCTATTTTGACCCAGTACCATTTGACCCTGGGTCCTAGCTATGTCCTTCAACTTGCCTCCACTGTTGCTCTTCCTGGATTGAAAAAGGGACAGAGGGGAATGGAAAATGTGGAGGGGAGGAAGTGCTGAGTCGAACATTGGAGAATGGGACAAGCAATATCAGGTAAGAGGGGCAGCATTTGGCATGTTGCCTCCAGCATCAAGAAGTCTTGGATTGGCCCTACCCAGAAAGACGGCAAAAAAAAATTTCTTTTTTTTAAATTCAATATTCTGAATTCCAGAGAGCAATAAAAATACAGCCCCCAGAGGATGAAATACAGTCAGTGACGTCTGGCAAAGCAGTCCAGTCACTGAGTTATCCTGTTGGACATGCATTGAAAAAGGAACCAGCTCACCATTCCTTTCCTGATGGTGTCAAGAAGCGCTTGAATCAATATGATGCAGCCATCATTTATTGATTTCCTTTCTGTCCTTCTTCCTTGCCTGATGATACAGTGACAATCCAAAAACATACTCTCTGCCAAGGCAGCAACATGACATGGTGAGTGTAATGCTAGCGAACATGTACACTCCTTTGCTAAGGTGGGAGGATTGGCATGTGGATGTTTTGTAGTTACATTACAGGTAGATGATCCCTTAACTGGACATCATAAATCCAGACCCTCCCAAAATCCGGATATTTTTGTCCAAGACTTTTTTAAACTGTAATGTGAACACTAGAAGGTCTTGTGTTCATTCCCACCTACAGGATGTAGGTACTATTCTCTGCTCTGGTGTGTGCCATTGTTGAAAAACGCCGAAGAGGCCAGCAGACACCCAAATGGGTAACAGTGAAAAGAGCAAGACGAAGCATTTCTCATTACATTTACGCAAGAATTCCGAAATCCAGACAAATCCGAAATCCAGACACCCTCCCATCCCAAGCAGTCTGGATAAGGGATACTCAACCTGTATTTAAACATACACTTATGGCCCAATCCCAACAATAATTCCAGCAGCATAAGGTCCTTTACAGCTGTGACTGTATGGCACAGCCTGGCTGCTGCCGCAACAACCAAGCAGGTGGGTTGATGCGCCAGTGGTTGGAGACAAAACCCTGGCATTAGAAAATCAGCTCGGAGGCTGGGGGAAGGCTGGGTATAATGGGGCAGGGAAGGAACAGTTATCCGGTGGGTTACCTGGTGGGCTGCAGTCCACCAGTTTGGGAACCACTGCTCTAGATTAAATGGTACACCATGCAGATACTTCTACCTAGACTTGCCAGGTGTCCCTTATCGTAAGGGACATCCCATATTTCTGCTTTTAAAATTGTGTTCCGTATCAGTGTTAAATGGGATAATATTACAAATCCCATTTTAAAATTAAGATCACTGCTGTTCGCTTGACAGCCATGTTTCTATAGGCTAGCTTCAAACTCATTCACCCCCTTCTTGTCCTTGGCTAGCTTCATTCATTCACCCTTTTCCTGTCTTTCTATTGGCTAGCTTTAAAGTCATTCATCCCCTTCTTCTCCTTCTATTGGCTAGCCTCAAAGTCATACACCCCCTCCTTGTCCTTCTTACCATCATTGGCTCTTGCAATGCAGGGTCTCGCCCCCAGCCTCTCTTTCCCACTCAGTTGGCAGCATGGCTCAGAGCAGAGTAGCAGCAGATAGGAGAGGCTGTGGCCGTGGAGGCAAGTACTGCCACCCCCCAGTACAGACGGCATCTGGACGTTCTTCCTTCCCTCCTCCACTTGCTTCTAAGAGTGAGTTTAGACTGGCTGCTCCCTTTGCGAAAAGGTTTTCTCCCCCCCCCCCATCTTCTAACAGTGATTCTCTCCATTGGTTCTAAGTGTAAACGTGATTTTGCACTGGCTGCTCTGATGTTTATATGGAAGAAGGTAATATAAAAATATGAATGAGTATTACTGTGAGGTAACTGTATGCTTGGGGGCAGCAGGAGGGGGCACGTTGCTGGGGTAGGAAGTGTCCCTCCATTTTTCATGTTTTTTAAAGCCCAGGTGTTATGTCACTTCCTGTTGTGATTTCACCTCTGGGGCAACATTTTGCCCTGCACTGGGATACCCCACTGTCTGTGACAATTGTGTACAGCAGTGTCCCGATACTGTCCCTTGTTGTCATTTTGAAAACCTGACAAGTCTTCTTCCACCTTACTGCTTCCATGCACTCATCAACAATGCTGCAACTGCTAATCATATTTATGAAATACTGGAAAAAATATTCAAGCAGAGAAATGCGTGCCTCACCTTCATCTCCATCTGACTGTAGGGCAGATTTATTTGTCCTGTACATTCTCCTGGGAGTCGCAGCTATGAGAAGCTAATTGTTATTAATGTGCTAATGTGCCTTATCTGAGCTAAGGTTTTACTACCATATGCTGCATTAGCCTAAGCTACTGACCAGTAATGCCCTTGAAAGGTTCATTTTTATGTGTTGCAAACAGTGGAATTAATTTCTTCATGATTAAACTACTATGGGCCCAATATTTCTCATGTTGTGCAACACATCAAACACAAAGAGGGCTTTAGAACAGGCCCTTGGCTTTGTGCCATTCAAAGCTACAGGATGGTAGAAATAAAAAAAAAATCTAATGACAGCAAGAGTGATTTCCTCTTCAACAAAAGTGACATTTATGTCAGAAGTAGTCTTGGGGCGGTTTGATCACCTCACTACATGGGTGCATCTGGCATGATCCAGCTCGTCACATTTAGAACCCATGAGAAGCCACAGAAATATTTTGTTAACTGAGAAGCATAGAGCGCAATCCTAAACTGGAGTTAGGCCAGCATAAGCTAAGCCAGCAAAGTTTGGCCAGCACAAGGGCCACCATAAAGTGTAGTTGGACTACGCTCTGAGTCAAGGAGGATGGCTCACATCTGTGGGCTGGCCTCTGTGACTCCGAGAGTGGTCCAAACATACTTTACAGTGGCCCTTGTGCTGGCCAGACTTTGCTGGCTTAGTTTATGCTGGCCTACCTCAGTTTAGGATTGTACCCTGAGAATTAGAACATGAACCTGAATGTGTTGACTAATAACCCAATCCTACTGAAATCCCCCCATGCTGATGCAAGATAGCTTGTGCTTTATCCTGCGGGGAATTCTGCATTCTGTAGGCCTTCTTGAGGTAAGGGGGCATTTGTCCCTTGTCCTGGGGAAAGTCCCAGCCATGGCAATGGACCTAATTGGACCTGTGCCTGCTAAATCACATGTATGGGTCTGAGTTGGTCCATGGCCTGGGAAGGGGGATAGGATGTATGCACTGCTGCCACCCCAGGCCCAAACCACCCCAGGCCCTGTCCCCCCCCCAGGCCCAAACCACCCACCCTACCTACTCCCTGCCCACCCCCACCCCATTACACCCTTTTCCACCCTTCCCCTGCCTCTGCAATGCCCAGCACAGAGCTTATTTGCACACATCAAGGCCTGCGCTGGTGCCAGTGGGATAGATGACTCTCCCACTAGTGCAATTATGATTTAGGGCACATTTGTGACATTCTGCACCAGTGAAGGGCACACTCCCCAGTGCAAACAGAGAATAGGATTTTGTTGTAAGAAGCAACCCTCATGAGTTTAACTGGGCTTTATCCTTAGCAAGTGCATTTCGCTCTACATAAATGCTTAGTCAGTATAAGGCACTATATAGGTGCTAATTATGTATTTAACTAGTCTCCAGTGTAGGAGTGTGTCTGGCTAATCTCATCACTGTCATACAATATTCATTTAAAAAATAATTCTTATTTGCATAGATCTAGTTTCCCTCTATCTAGTTCTGGGTTTTTTAATTTTTTTTTTAATTTAATGGTTCTTTTCTATAGCAAGCAGATTCATTCATTTATTAGATTCATTCACCACTTTGTGAACTTCCGTGTTGAAAAGTGGTATATAAGTACCTGATTGATTGATTGATTGATTGATTGATTCTAATAAAATTGTTTCATTTTCCTGTATGTTTTGTGTACTTGTATGTAAAATTTATCCATGTTTATATAAAAAAGGAGTACAAGAAACCTCCTTTTTTTACAAGAAAATCCTGGATATCTTTTGTAAAAGATATCTTTTGACTTTATAGCTCATCGAATATCACAGAGTGATTTAAAATGTCTATCCAGGAAGACTGTACAGATACACAGTTTTGGCAAATGTGATTACTGAATGACAACAAAGAAGGGAGATTTAGAGAAGATCACTGTCTCTTCTGACCAGTGTTAAATATGTTTGGATCATTACAGCTGTTTTATTGTTCACAGCACTTAGGGCAGCTTGCAGAAGTATTGCTAATTATACACTCTTATAATAAACATTATTCTAGTGTTCTTCCATCAAATGTGCCCCCAAGATGAAACTGAACAGATGGAGTTAACCAAATCACCTTGGCTGTTTCTCTCAGATGGCTTAGTATGTAGAATTTGTCAGTATCAACAACCTTCAAGATATTATGTGCACAAGGTACATGACAGATTAATTCACTGGAAGAGCTCTGAACAGTGCCAGTTTCAAAGGACAATCTTCATTTGCCATTTTGCAGGCACTTCATTGATACTGGCGTATTTGCTTGTGTCATTTTTATGTGACATATACTATGAACACATACAATCAGCCCCATGTCTTACACAAGGGTCATGTTCCGAAGTTAGCATGTATGGGAAAAAATTTTCTATAGTCAAAAGTACCTTACTTTTGAAAAATGCATACTGTCACTTTAAGAACTAAAATCACACTTCAAGAGAGACTGTGATGACTGAGGGAAGAGCAGATTAACGGCCCAATCCTATTGGTGCTATACAGAACAAGCATTCCAATGACATAAGGTGCTTTCTAGCTGTCAGAAAAGGAGGCACACTGGGGCAATGGGCCAGCTCCATGCACTGGTGGACAATACCTGCCAGCCATCACAAGTGAGTGGGTGTGGGAGGAGGCGGGACTGGATGGAATGGGGTGGGGTAGGCAGAAAGGGGTGAGGAGGGGCAGATCAGGACCAGGAAGGGAGCGTGTTCAGCAGCAGTGGCTGCTGTATCCTAACCCCCTTCCCAGCTTCAATTCTCCAACTTCCACCCAGACTTACGCAAGCTATAGAACTGGTGCAGGTCATAGTAGACCCTGTGACCTGACACAGGCTTACTCCGGGGGAAGGGAACAAATGCTTCCTTATCCCAGGGAGGCCTCCAGATGCCAAAGCTTGCTTGCAGGATACAGAAGATGTCATTTTCCCTCAGAATGCCAGATGTGGGGGAGTGGCAACAGGATGCAGACATCTTGTTGTTTTGTGTGTGCCCTGAGGCATCTGGTGGGCCACTGTGAGATATAGGAAACTGGACTAGATGGGCCCCTGGCCTGATCCAGCAGGGCTCTTATGTTCTTATGTTGGCACCACTGCATCACCGTGTGGAAAATTGAGTTGGATTTGGCTGCCCTTCTCCTACTGGGATATAGGCTCACTCCGGGGTATAGTAAGTATTATGAAAGGCGGAATCACCCACATTAGTGAAACTGTTGTTTCTCCCTCTCTTTATTTGCCAAGTGTGTATGCTTGAGTTTGCCCAAGTTAAAGGCACATAATAAGATGTGGACCAACTGTATATGTTAAGTTCAGTATAGGCAGTTGCTCCACATGTCATGAGTCCATGTTCACAGCACTTGACATAGAAGGACACATTAAGAGCACAATCCTAACCTGGAGTTAGGCCAGCACAGTTAGGCCAGCAAAGTTTGGATGGCATAAGGGCCATCGTAAAGCATGATTGGACCATTCTTGGAGTCAGGGAGGATGGTGCACATGTGTGTGCTGGCCTCTCTGACTCAGAGAATGGTCCAAACATGCTTTATAGTGGACCTTGTGTTGGCCAAATGTTGCTGGCCTAACCCATCCTAACTCCAGGTTAGGATTGTGCTCTAAAACATGTTGTGCATGAATGTCATGCTGCATTCCTAGCCAGTCTGCTGGGCAGTCATTACTCTCCATGAAACTTGAAAAGTATATTCAGTTTCACTTGTGAAATAAGACATGGTTGCTTCCCATATATTGTGTGATGCTCAACACGTTTTGTGCTAATTGCAAGATGTACATGTTCATTTGCAAAGGTCACTTTCACCCCTCCCTCCCCAATTCACAAGCAAAAAATACTTCTGCTTGCATGCAGGACAAAAATGCTTTCTCACAGCTGCCCTTCATACTTTATGGGATGCCACTGCAAAGGGCATTCCAATCTTGGGAGGGAGCTTTGGGAGTGTGTGCGGGGGAGCTGCCCCTTGACAAAGATTGTTCAGGCATAGGGAAAAAAAAAAACAAGTTTGCACCAGTTTGGATCCAAGCTAGTATGTATACTTGGACCAGCATAATTCACCGCAATACTTCAGACGCATTTGAAGTTTGCCATGTGAAATTATTGCAACATGGAGCTGTATGATTATGCTGACGTTACATACCATATTCAGAAATGCTAAATGTGTGGCAAGGTAAAATAGAAGAGTGTTTATTTGTCCTCAGACGGGTGTAATATGCACATGGTTACAGAAAATTATTCACTTAATGGCTCCCAATAAAATGTGATTATATGTTGCAGCATAAATATTTTGGCACAGAACTGAAATTTTAGTGCGATACTCTCCAATACTTGGGATTTTAATGAAATCCTCTCCTTCCGACAGTGTTATCAATCAGCAATAGATACTAACACTTAATATCATTTACGTTGAGACCCACTGGAAGTGATGTCATAGCCGGAAGTGACATCATCAAGCAGGAGGTGCCGTCATTGTGACATAATAAATGATATTGAACTTAACATATACAGTTGGTCCACATCTTATTATGTGCCTTTAACAAACCCTCACTTGAAAATTCAAACTGTTAACACACAAAAGGAGTACAGCAAAAGTAAGGGCTGCAGCTTCCTAGATGGAATCTCTTTCTGTTGGCCCAGCCCCAGAGGCGGATCTAAGGGGGGGCAAATCTGTAAGTTTTGCAAGAACCTTGCAGTGAAAAACACTCCTCTCCTGCACTGTTCTAGCCAATCCTCACAGGGAACAGCAACATCTTGGCATTGCTTACTGGCTACAGCAGCAAGGGAGAGGAGGGATTTACATGACAGGGTAAGGCTTCTTGCAAAACTTACAGATTTGCCCCCCCTTAGATCTGCCTCTGCCCAGCCCCTCTGCTAAGTCACTACCTGAAAATTATTTTCACTAGTAGATATAGGTGGCTAATTGCCTCATTGGGCTTGAACTAAATATTTCCTACACGTATTTCACTTGACATGCACTTATGCACTTCTTTCACTTGACATGCACTTATGCAGTTGCCTGGAACAGAGCAGGGCAAAGGAGCTGAGCTGTCTTTCTCAAAGAAAGGAAGGAAGGAAGGAAGGTGCTTTGGGGGAGAGAGAACTGGTCTAAAAGGTTGGCTGTGCAGACCTACTCTGGCTTCAGTAGCTTGTGGCTGCAATCCATTCCACACTTACCTGGAAGTAGGTCCCATTGACTATGACAGAACTTACTTCTGAGTAGACATGCCTAGGATCAGACAGTAGCATCCAGGGAGATAAGAGGGATAAGGTTTGAAAGGAAAGGGGGTTGAATGGCTGCCAGCCGGCATGGTGCTTCTCAGATGGAGGTGGAAATGGGGTAACGTGATCTGCAGGTTAATGCTCCACAGATCAGCAGCAAGGCAGGATTCAATGGGTGAAGGTAGCACAAAGTGGAGAACAAAGAATGGGTGTGGAGTGAACAGCATATGCCTTAAAGCAAAGCCTTCTATAGGTTTTGGCCCCATAGATGGGATTCTTATGTTGGGCGACTCAGTCAGGGGATTCTCTGTTGTTTGTTGAGGACCCTGCTGGGTTCTGCCTTTGCTTTCCCACCCAATTGAAGCTTCAATATGTTGAATCATTTTTAGATTGAAATTAATCATGCATGCATTTGTAAGGACCTTTGAAGGTGTGAAAACCTTCCTTTGTTTTTTGGTGGCTTTTAGATTGGTGGTTTTTTGCCATCAGTCCCTTTAACAGTCATATGACTAGTCTGGCCCTTTCCTCTCCAGGCAGTCACCTATCACCCCATACATATGTATAGATGTGTGTCTGCCGCAAATCTTGAACTAAAAGGGAACCAAGTAGAAATATTGACCACATAATGGAAGGGGTTGCTCAGGCAATGATCCTTGCTTTCAGAAGGAGGGTATTATAAATATACAAGCATGTCTCTCTACAGGCGTGTCTGCTCCAGATTTGTGGGAAATCTCATCCAAGATATCCTCAGTGTGCCGTACTCCCTCAGTGTGGGTCTTACAGCTTAGAAATTATACATCTGGTCTGACTTTAACTCGGAGGAAGACAAGGAAGTGATACTTAAATCCCTTCTGGAAGCTCAGTCCTGTGAGAGGCTAAGTGTCACTTCAGAGGTTGGGAGCAATTTCATCTTTTGTTGATTTCAATGAGAGCTGAAGGTGCTCTACATCCCCATCATAAACTGTGGTTCCTGGTCCCCTTACAGCATCAGCAGGGCCATTGTTCTTCGTGGTACTCCACTCATGTTGTTGGTCTACATTCCATCTCGTGTTTCAAACTGTTTCACCATGAACATTCTCTTAGGTCTTTAATTTCAATTTAGCCCGAGACCACGAAACTCACTCTGTGTTATTTCTCACCTCAAACTAGACAGCAACTTGGCTGAAGAAAATACCAGCCAGTGTGTTTTACTTGCCATTCAGGGCAGGCACCTATTAAAACTATTCCTGGTGCAGCTTTATTAAACAAAAGGCTTATTATTGGCTATGAGCCATTCAACATAAATATTCCTCGGTCAAGATCTAATAAAATAGAACATCCTGACTAACGTCAAAAGAACCACGTAACAAGATTTGTATGTCAGTTTACATAAAAGTGAAAGTTTAAAGCAGATTAATTGAAAATTATTGTAGCATATAAGGAAATTTTGCAGGGGGTATATAAGATGTATTATCAATTCCACATGTACAGTCCATATAATTTCCCCAGGTAGAAGGCCCCACTAGGTTCTATCTGTTGACTGATGAGGAAAAAAGGTGGCTTCCCAAGCCAGAAAGCACATTTTCTCAACATTTAGACAGCCAGTATTATTTTTTGTAATTTCCGGCTCTCTCCGCCCCATGTGCCTTTCCTAAGATATGCAAGGCCTGTACATATAAAATGGCTCCACAGCAAGAAATTCTGGATGCCTTGGGGCTGATACTTAATATAAAGTTTTGTGCTGACAAACTGACAAAAAATTAAAATCCATATTTAAAGCAAATTTGGAAATCACACAGGTCAAAGAAGAATAGGACACCATTGTCCTTGAAGGAAGTGGCACACTCAACATTCAAACAGTTAATATCTCAAAGATGACATGGATTGTATTCTGATCAGGCACTCGATGAACAAAAGTGCTTGTTCTCACAGAGGAGTTGCACTCCTCCCGCAAGCACAGCTGTCTGTCCACGAACAACTTTTGTTCAGAAGGTTAGGATGAGCCCTAAAATGTCTTTCTGTTATTGGCTGAGTGATGCCTCTGTGCTGATTCTGCTTAGCCTAACAAAAGAGCTGACAAAGTTGCAAGAGCTGTGCACCTCATTCACAGCACAAACCGATGCACATCTACTCAGATGTAAGCCCCACTGAGTGCCTGGTAAGTATAGGAATGCAGTGTTACAGCCAATAATGTAGGGTTGTGCTGCCCCCACAAACAGTGGCAGTGCCAAAGGCCACTGCTGGCTACTTCCGCAGTGAAGGTAAGCTGGCTCTTGGGGGAGGGAGTGAATGGAACAGGGTGGGAAGTTTCTGGGAGTGGGCAGGCAGGAGGCAGAATGGGTGGATCCTAATGGCATCGATGTGCACCAAAACGTGACCCCATTCCCCTTTCCCTTACTCTCTTTGGACTTGCGGTGCCCTTAGAGTAGTTTCATTCCATTGCCTCAAGGAGGCTCTGGAGTGCCCCCTGCAAAATATAGCACACTCTCCATTAGTGCGCCTGCATCGGCAGGGGGAATACAGTTAGGATTGGGCTGTCAGTGTTATTCAGTGTGGGGTGTCCTGTAGGAATAGGTATCTACCTTTTCTAAAGACATTCTTTGTGCGTTTTGTTGTGTGCAACAGTGTGCTGCAAATGTGCCCTTAGGAGCCCTTTAGATTAACTGGTTTTAGAACCAGGCTGCCTCATCTCCCGAGTGATCATTTTTTTTAAAAGGGAGTGCCTCGCATTCCGTTCTTGGAGAAGGAAGCTGAAATTTGCTGAGCAGAGTTCAACATCAAACCTTTCACTGAACTGTCCCAGTGGAAAAGTGACACAAGACAGCTCTTAAAATGACAGCTCAGAGCAAGTTCTCTGGGCTGTCATGTAAGAGCAGTGAAACCAATTCCCAAATAATTTGTGACAAGCCTAAAGATATAAGAGGAGACCTGCCACCAAGAAACAAATCTTACTTCTATGCTAAATCTAATAACGTTCAGCAGAAGCGAGCTACCTAGGTGCCAAACAATACGTGCTCTTAGAAATGAGCTATTAGGTTTCTAATGAATAATATTAGCACTGTACATAGCAAGTAGGTGTCAGATGGTGTCAGTGGGTAAGGCATTTATTATGCAGCAATGACTGCAGAAGAGAAAGGAAACTATAAAGGAGCCTATTTATCATATTCAAGATGACTGCCATTGTGGGAGTAATCCAACGTAAACTTTATTTAAAAAAAATGAAGGCAAATGTAGATAATGTTGGAGATACCAGTAAATGAATGAAAAGGCTGTTTATGGTACAAATGTCAATGGAAACAGTCAGCTACCAATTGAGCAATAATGGATGCCATCTAGGCAAAGGGAAGCATTCTTAAATACCATTTGCTTCTCTTAAAGGAAGCCCAGCATGTATTGCAATATCAAAGTTCAAATCCCTGCTCAACTATGAAGCTCACTGGTTGGCTTTGGACCAGTCAGTTGGTCCAACGTATCCCACTGGCCAACATCATGCAGATCAGACATGTCATGTAGCGGGTACGCGGGGGTATGCGCGTTCCTGTTCCTAGGATTAAGGCTGGCCCCGCCCATTCACCCGCCCACTCGTCGACTCCGTCAGCGCTCCGCTCCACCCCCTGCAACGTTTGAATTGCCTGCATGTTTGAGTTGCCTGCAAGTCTCAGAGCCAGGCAGGCAGGCAGGCAGGCAGCGGAGTGAGGGAGACCGATGGCAGCAGCAGCGTGAGCAGGTAGGCTGCCTGGGGCTCCCTCCCAAAGAGGCGTGGCGGTTCCTGGGGGGGAATCGGTAGCCCGTGCGGTAGTCAGGCCTTCTCCCGGGCCACCGCGCGACCTACCGAGGAGGTGCGGCAGTTCCTGGGGGCAGTTCCTGGGTCCCGGCTATGACCTCACTTCCGGTGGGTGGGCCCCAACACAAGTGCCAATCAAAAGTGAGTACCTGTTGCTAAATCATTTAGATGCCATTATGATGCAGATGATGTGGCCGCTTTCAGGATGTTGCTCTGAGGATGACCGGCTGTGTCCGGATTTTCATGGATGCTGTTGACATTGCTGGGAGCAGTTGTTCCAGAGTTACTAGGAGGACTAATCCAGTGTTACTGGGAGGGCTGCACTGGTGCATCACTGTCTGGCCTCAGCTTGGGATATGATGTTGTATGTTGCGCTGGCATCCGTGCAATGTTGGTTTGCAGTCCAGATGGGATTAGGCTGTGAGTAATTTACTGTGTTGGATTACTTTCATTATTACAAGGACAAGTTTCCGTGGTCATATGGCCAGCATGACTATATGCCAAGGTGCACGGAAGCCATTAGCTTCCTACCTATTTATCTACTGGCATTTTTAGGTGCTTTCGAACTGCTAGGTTGGCAGGAGCTGGGACAAGCGACGGGAGCTCACTCCGTCACACAGTCTTGAACTCCCAACCTTCCCGTCAGACAGCCCAGCAGCAGTGGTTTAACCCGCAGCACCTAGACTGTCTAATCATACATCTTTCTAAATATAAATTTAAATAGATTGCATGTCAGGTGGGTGTTTGAACACTCATGAGGGAGGCATCTCAGACACTGCCATTCAACTGGCCCAAGCCTGCTGTAAAGATTACATATATGAAGCACTTTGGACATTCTGAAATGCTAACTACTATAATGTATTAGGGCTAAATCCTATCCAACTTTCCAGTACTGACATAGCTGTGCCAATGAGGCATCCTCCGAGTCCTGCGGTGGTGGGGCAGTCACAGAGGCCTCCTCATGGTAAGGAAACATTTGTTTGCTTACCTTGGGATTGCATTGTGGCTGCATCAAGCACAGGAAAGTTGGATAGGATTGGGTCCTTAATCTCCACAATCTGCCTGAAGTTAAAAAACGTCCCGTCACAAAATTCTGTGATAGAAATATATGTGGAAAGAGAGCTCAAAAGTCTACTTGACTTGGGAAATAGAACTATGCCAGAAACACGTAAGCATTTTCTACGTATTATTACATTTGCTTCTGGGCACAATGTTGTTTGCATTTTGCATTAGCTCTCTAAACCACTATGAAAATGTCATGTAGACCCATACCAAATGCCTTCCAAATGTCAAGATGCACTACATTCAAATCACATGATTAGTCCTGTTGAAGTCGATCGGACCACTTAAATAAACAGGATACATGTAGGAGAAACATAAGAAAGCAGTCCTGCTCCACTGAATGCTATGGGAGAGAAATACTGCTGATGTCAAGAGCAGCAGGATTGTATTGATGGTTCTAAAGTAGCTTTTTATCATTTAACTAGCTTTTTTGACCTGGCGCTGCCTGGGCAACAAATTATCCCAAGTCCGAACGTGGACTCAAACAGCCTCGGGAGCATCACCATTCGTCTCGGCAACCCTGGAAACTATGTATTTGACACCGATTTTGGCCATTTTCGACCATTTTCACATGGGGCCCCCTGTGCATCCCCACCCATGGGGGCACTGGGGGGTCTGACCCCCACAGTGTTTATCTCCAGACCGTAAAGCATACTGGTGTCAATCGCTCTAGGCGTTCCAGGGGGTCATGGTGGACGTTTTGTTTTGCACCCCTTCTCGCCCCCTACGCTGACAGGGGCCGAACCCGGATTCAAACAGCGTCGGGAGCATTGCCGTTCGTCTCGGCGACCCCGGAAACTATGAATTTGACGCCAATTCCGGCCATTTTTGACCATTTTCACATGGGGCCCCTGCCTACCCCCACCCCCAGGGGTGCTAGGGGGCTGACCCCCACAGTGTTTGTCGCCAGGCTGCAAGGCATGTGCATGCCAAATCTGATGCCAATCGCTCCAGGCGTTCCAGCGGGGCATGATGGATGTTTTGTTTCACACCCCTTCCTGCCCCCGATGCCGAGGGGGAGCCAAACCCAGACTCCAACGGCGTCGGGAGCGTCGCTGCCCGTCTCAGCGACCTTGGAAACTATAGACTCGACACCGATTTTGGCCGTTTTTGACCATTTTCACGTGGGGCCCCCTGCATACCCCCACCCCCAGAGGTGCTAGGGTCCCCCGACCCCTGCAGTGTTTGTGGCCAGGCCGCTAGGCTTCCGCATGCCAGGTTTGGTGCCAATCGGTCCAGGCGTTCCAGCAGGGCATGGTGGACGTTTTGTTTCGCACCCCTTCTTGCCCCCGATGCCTGGGGGGGCCAAACCTGGACTCCAACGGCATCAGGAGCATTGCTGCTCATCTTGGCAACCCTGGAAACTATGGATTCTACACTGATTTTGGCCGTTTTCAACCATTTTCACGTGGGGACCCCTGCATACCCCCACCCCGGGGGCACTAGGGGGGTCTGACCCCCGCAGTGTTTGTCGCCAGGCCGCAAGGTGTATGCATGCCAAGTTTCCTGCCGATCGCTCCAGGCATTGCGGAGCCTATGCGGAACACACACACACACACACACACACACACACACACACACACACACACA
>JAJKFI010000012.1:457386-502157 GCA_029204185.1 Lerista edwardsae
TGTGTGTGTGTGTGTGTGTGTGTGTGTGTGTGTGTGTGTGTGTGTGTTTACATTTTAAAAAGCTTAAAGAAGGAAGAAGGGAGACCACTGCTCTATGCACTGCATGTTAAGCCCTTGCTCATTCCGAAAACAAACAAGTCCCAATGGCATGAATGGAACACATGCCATTCATTCAGTTTGGGGCCTCCCCACATTCATCTCAGATTGCATGAATGAAAAATGGACTGAATGGGCCCCATTCGATTCATTTTTCCATTCATTCCAAAACGAATGCACGTCTCTAGTGTCAGTTTGATTCTTAACTATTAAACTCTGGCAAATATACTTTGATTATATCATTATTATTATTGTTCATTATTACTAACTATATTAACTACATTATACTTCTCATTTCAGCCTAAATGGGATATACTCTATTCTCAGACAGTGTTCTTATTTGCTTAAATTACCTTCTAATTACCTATAATATTAGCATATGAAACTGAGTTTCCCAACGGGGCCCAAAAGCTAAATGTGTGGTCAGATCCCAATTGTAATGTGAAGTTGTGCTTACCTGGCTATTGTGGGTTATCAAAATATTAGCACAGTTTTATCAGTATTATAAAACACAGTCATTTAATGGAATACAGGTCGCTTCTCCTGCGGGATGACTTGTTTTGCAGAAAACAATTAACCATTGCTGCACCTGCACTTGGCTGAGGACACAATCCTAACCTGGAGTCAGGCCGGCACAGTTAGGCCAGCAAAGTTTGGCCAGCCCAAGGGACACCGTAATGTATGTTTTGACCACTCTCGGAATCAGGGAGGATGGTGCACATCTATGTGCTGGCCTCTTTGACTCCAAGAGTGGTCCAAACATACTTTACGGTGTTCCTTGTGCCTAACTGTGCCAGCCTAACTCCAGGTTAGGATTGCATTCCAGTCACATACAGGACACAATTCACTTTCCAGCACTGACATAACTGTGCCAATGGGGCATGTTCTGCACTCTGCAGTGGAGTAATAGTCATGGAGGCCTCCTCAAAGCAAGGGAATGTTTGTTACCTCGGAGTTACATTGCCCTTACCCCAGTGATGGAAAGATGGTTAGGATTATGCCCACAATTATTTAATAGTGAAATAATGTATCAACATTAAAGAATTGGTACATAGCTTCTGTGTTTCTGAAAAGGTACAGGTGGTAATAACTTTTGTATGTCCACACAGCACCCAGTAGCGTTGTGATTAGGCATCTGAAAATCTGGTCCTGCCTTGAGCCTACCATTCACCCTTTTCTATTGCATTAGAAATAATCTCTGCAGGAGGTGATTTTGCTACAGTGTAATAATTATTTCTCCAAATACTCAAGTAATTCATATGCATCATCCCAGTAATAATTACGACAACCCTGTGATGTAGGGCAGCATTAATATTCACATACAACAGCAGGTTGGGAGGGACAGACAAGGCTAGAGACAGTGGGCTGAAGACCACCTCAATTGCTTCCATGCTACGGCCCATTCGCAACACTGACACAGCTAGAAGCAGAATTACAGCTGAACAACAAAATTAATATTATTAATATACCAAATCATTAATTAATATACCAAATCTTTACATTAGAAAGACCAATTATAATTAACAACTGAACACAATTTTTAAAATCAACAGACCACAGGTCTCATAAGTTATAAATCAGCCTCAAATTTTAATCTGATTTTTCAATGTGGCCTTCTGAAGAATTTTTTTAAAAAAACATTCTAATGCACAGCATTAATTCAAAATATTTCAGTGGATCATCTTGCATCATGGCTCTTAGATAAAAGGATTTTGAGAGTTGTGGGGTTTGGTTTTTTATTTTTTTGCTTTGACTGTTCCCTTATTCCAATTTCTTCCCTCAGTTTTGTAACACTTAAGGAGCAATCCTAACCTGGAGTTAGGCTGGCACAGGTCCCTTGTGCTGGCCCAGGAGTGTTGCAAATGCCAGCACATGGATGTGCGTTGTCCTCCCTGACCCTAAGAGTGGTCCAATGCACTTTATGGTGCATTTGCTACACTCCTGGGCCGGTACAAGGGACTTGTGCCAGCCTAGCTCCAGGTTAGGATTGCGCCCTCAGTTAAACAAACAATGCTTTTGCCTTCATGGCGGAAAACCTGAGCCAATGACACAGCTGAGGCTAAAACTGTTTGAAAGCAAATGAAAGCTTTTGTTGGGATCTGGCTGGAAGTCATTGCTTAGTGGAAGGCGAGAGTGCTTCTGCTTTCACCACAAACACTTTACAAGGCAAGGAACTTTAAAGAATGATGACAGCAAAAACTATTAGAAGATTAATGAGGATCCCTGCAGCCTGGTCTTTTATGGATCGCCAGCTTCTCTTTCATCAGCTATATTTACTGGGCAAGTAAATCTAATACTAAGAAATATGAAAAGATCTCCCACAAGCCTGCTTAAAGTTAAAAGACCCTAAACAAAAGACTTAACATGATTCTGCCAACAATGAAAGCCCCAATTTTAAAAAAAGAAAAACTGCAAAAAGGAATTTAAGAAACATACCTAACCAGGACAACCTTCATTCAGTCTGTCAGTCATTTTCTCTTATCCACTGGCAAACAGATTTTGGGCTGTCTTTTCCCATTCGCAACATAAGGCAGCTAATTTTATTATAGCATTGATCTTTTATTACACAATATGTTAAAGCTATAAGGTCGTTAATGAAACTATAATGTTTTTATGATGAAAAGGCTTTAAATGGAGGATTTATGACTCCAACAGCATCCTAGCACAGTTGTACGCTTAGGAGGTGTGTTGAACCTGGTTTTTTTTTAACCTTACATGCATAGTACAGTAATAAAAGCACACTACGCACTTATAATAATGGGGCCTAGAGAGCAATAAGCTTCACTGGTAATGGATTACAATACAGGTGTGACCAATATGTGGTTCACAGTCTTGTGAAAAACTCTGAGCAACCCATTTGGATTGGGACCTGAACAGAAAATATGAGCAAAAGGAGATAATACTTGGAAGAAAGTTGTCCTGACTTCCAGAGTTCCAAATGTATTCCTAATTATTACTCCATAAGCTTGCAAGCTTCTTTACCTGGTGGGTGGCAGGTTGGTAGCTGGAGAGCTCTCCTTCATCGTTCTCCTCCTTTCCATCTTCAGCTGTGACTGTGTCATCTGTCACTGTGCTGGTTGAAAAGTTAGGCGTCTCTCTCTCTCTCTCTCTCTCTCTGGTTCGCTTTTTCTTCCTTCCTTGATTTTCTCTTTCTGTCCCTCCTGTTCCTCTTCTTGGCACCTGAAATCATGGGGTCTATATGTTTCTGAAAGCATTACCATCAAAAAGTGCCAAACTCTACTGCTTTGGCCTTCAAACCTGGAGATTCATTGGCAGCCATTGACAGACCTACCCTCGTGTATGTGCGTAATAATCCTCCTTTTCATGCCATCCTGGCTGGTAGCCATCACCCACATCTTTTGGCCACATACCCATGTACTAATTATATGCATTGTGTGAGGAAGTTCTTTTTTTGGTCTCTCCTGAATGCGCTGCCAAGAAATTTCATAGGATGACCCAAAAACAGCCTTTCTGTCCATTTTGTCCTCAGCACCTGTCTAGTTTACAAACCCCTACCATAGACTCTTCTTAAAGCCCCAGTTACTTTAGCTGTGCTTGGAAGAGGTGGTGTTTCAGCTCCTTGATCTAACTTTTTTTGCCCTTGTATTTTTTCCAGCTCTGGGAAATTCATTTTTCAGATGGGCTAACCTCCTGATGTATTTTATTTATTTTAAAAGACTTCTGGATTTTCAGCCCCAATACAGTGACCATCAAGGCACCAAACTATTAAAAACATTTAAAAGGAACTATTAAAACATCCAAATCATTTCTTTAAAAACACAATGGGAACAGAGAAAAGCAAACACAGGGAAGAATAATCAAACAAAGATCAGAAGCCGCATCCACCCCAAAATGACAGAGTCCTGTTGGACCTTCATTTATATGCGAAATAAATGGGTCAAGTCTTTAAGGTTCCACGGAACTCTTTGATTTGCTAATGTAGACTAACATGCCTGTCCTCCAAGAACTCAAAAGAAAACCAACTGAAACAAAAAAAAAAAGACTGTACGCAGTGTTCCAAATGTGCCTACACCACACATTAAGGTGATTTTATCTTCGATCCCCCTCCTAATAATCCCTAGCATAGAATTTGCATTTTTCACAGTTACTTCACCCACGATGAGCTGATGTTAGTAGAATTGAAATAAAACGTTCAGGTACATAAACAGGATCTAGTCTCTCAAGGTAATACCAGAGCAAGTCTAAAAACAGAACTACCTTGGGAGGAGGGCAAGCAATTTCAGGGCAGGGACTGAGCCCAATAATTCTGGAAAGCTCTGGAGATGGTGTCCAGCACAAAAGCTTTCTATTTATTCAAGGTGTTTGGTGTTATTGAAAATGGTTGTAGGAGAGAGGAAAGGAAGAGTAGGCCTGCATCTTATTTTCTTGCCAACTGGCCTGAAAGTGAAACAGCTACACTAGCCAGTTGGCAACGCTTCCAGTGGCGAGGTTACATAGAACACCAGAGCATTGGTCTACTTAGTTTGGTATTGTCTATGCCAGAGGTGTCAAACTCATTTCATATAGTGGGCTGAATAGCATTCAGGGCGCTTGCTGAGTGGCAGCATTAAGCAGGAAGTGACATCATGAAGTTGATGATGGCCAGAAATAAGCACTTTATCCTCACAAAACTCATTAGCTGCAAATGACAGAAGAGAAAACTTGCAAATACTGCTCATAATTTCAAAATATGAGTGAGCCCAATTATCATGCTGGGAAAGACCAGATATAATGGGGTATTTGTGAATAAATTGTTTCTGGGGGACACATCCGGCCCACGGGCCTTATGTTTGACACCCCTCTCTATGCTGACTGGCAGTGGCTCTCCAGAATTTCAGGGTGCAATCCTAACCAGGAGTTAGGTCTGCATAGTTAGGCCAGCAAAGTTTGGCTGGCACAAGGGACACCGTAAAGTATGTTTGGACCACTCTCTGAGTCAGAGAGGCCGGCACATAGACGAGTGCCATCCTCCATGACTCCGAATGTGGTCCAAACACGTTTGACACTGTCCCTTGTGCCAGCAAAACTTTGCTGGCCTAACTATGCAGACCTAACTCCAAGTTAATAATAAATAATAATAATACATGTATTTATATACCGCCTTTCTTAAGGTCACTAGATTTCTCTAATGATTACAACTCAAGGCGGTTTACATAGGCAGACTTTTCACAAACCCGAAGGTTTTTACAATTTACAGAATGTTCTATCTTTCAAGAACCACACTCAAACAGATCTTTCTTTCTGGATTTAGCCTTCTTTCTTTAGCCACCCGTCTGTCGTCTGCTGGCTGATGAGGCTTCCCTGCTCTCACCAGAGACGCAGCTGAGTTCAGCACACTCCTCCTCCCACGAGGCAGCTGAAACTCGGCTTTTAATCAGCCGCAGTTTGCAAGGTCTGCCACTCACACAGACTTCCGGGAGTCTCGAGCTCACGCCCTTGAGATCTTCAGTTGTCATCTTCGGGCAAATGGAGGCATTAACCCTCTCGGCTAAATCTTAGGTTAGGACTGCACCCTTAGATGGATAGTCCCCAGCCTCACTTGGAGATACCAAGGATTGAACCCTGGGCTACCTGCATACAAAGCTGCTACTCAGCTTTGGTCACATCCTTTTTCCTCCCCATGTTAGGTTAAGCATGCAGAAATGAGTAGTGTGTCCTTGCTGGGAATGTGGTACTGAGGTGCAAGTGAGGTCTGAAAGACAAATTGCATTGTTGGGGTAAAGCCATGCAGGATGCAAGAGCTTTCACTGCCATTCTGCCCATACAGTTTAGTCCATAGCCTTCTACATATATCCCCCAACAATGTGCATGCTATGGATGAAGTTATCTTCTACAGAACACAGAGCCAGCATGCAAAATACCTTCACAGGTATTTTGTGTACAAAATACAAAATTGTGTACAAGTCTTAGGATATACTGCAACAGTGAGGAAACTGTCACAGTGGAAAATTAAAATTCAACACACACACAAAGGGAAAGGGCTATTTTTTTTATTCCCACCATCATGTACAACATCCATAACCCAGGTTTATCATGTCATCAACACTGAATTATAGTCTGGATCTCCTGCAAGTTCTTAAGTATACAGTAATGGGAATGAGGAATCAGATACTTTGCTTTTCGCATCCTGGAGCTTTTATAACTTTCTGGAATGTATACCTTTTGGCCCACGAGTAACAATGCCATCAATAACAACAGCACTGAAAACATCTTATTTTAAACTTTCTAGCAACAAAATGTGTTCAAAGGCAAAAATAAATTCTAGTTTGAACTTCCTTAGACTGCATACTAGCCAAAAAATTTCCAGTCCTGCACCTCATTGTATTTATTACCTTTCCAGCCACAATTCACAACACTCGGTAACATTTATTATCTGGATAAATACTTAGGTTTGTGCATATGCATGTGTAAGAAGACCTAGTGCACTCTTGTGCACGTGTGTGTACCCTAACATTTTTTCAAGTCATTCCCAAATATCCACAGTATACAAAATAGGGACAGGTGATTGGAGGACTTTTTAACTATATGGCAGGAAGGGAAACAGGGATGCTACTTAATGCAGTGATAGTATGCGTTTTTTATGTGACTTCTTGCTCCATATTACCCGACCACATTAAGTTGTTATGAGGAGCTGCCATAGGAGGACAGCAGCTTGAGTTGTTTGTTCTTAATGCGGACTTCATTGTTGTATTGAAGTGGCAGCCTTCCTTGTGTAGGACCAAATTAAAAAAAAAAACTCATCCTCACGTGGGTGAAGCCTAGCAATATAAGACTCCAACAGCTATTAATCGCATAATCACTTCTAAGGCTAACAAATTAACAGTAACACCCTTTAATGTGCAAAGCACATAAAACCAATTAACACACAGCAGTACAATTAAATTATACAGAAAAGAAAGAAGGGTTCTCTGCTTTTGCAATGTTCATCAGAAAGCCAGGACAAGGCAAAGGACAAGTGTCCAGTTTTCTAGTTATGATTTTGGTTAGCTCAGTAGCTATTCTTTAATATTTCTAAAGTGTTGATCTTTTTAATATACAGGCAGCTCAATCCTATCCTACGCTGGAATAGGATGGCCGACTGCCCTGAGCTGCATTCACTGCAGGGTAGGAGATGGCTGTGGCGCAATTTGGAGTAAGGGGAATTATAGCATTGCAGCCACCTCAATGGGGCTACTCAGATCTGTGCCAGCAAAATCCCAGCAACCCGGTATAATGCCGGGCTGTTCAAGAGGGGATCTACGATATGGTCTAGATTGCCCAGGCCGGTCCCACCCCTTTCCCATACCCAGTCTATTCACAGTGCCACCCATCCTGCCCCCCCTCCTGGGCCTGATTTGACCACTCCATCCCTGTTGCCACCCTCCTCTGCCCCAATACATCCCCCTGACGCTCCACCCCGCCCCACTGCCACCCTCCCCCACTCTATTGCACCTGTCCTGCCCTCTCTCTCTTTCCCCCCACTCTTGCCTGCTCCAGCAGGTGTCCCTCCATGCATTGGCACCAGCTCTGGCCTTCTCACCTGCGCTCCTGGCCTTTGCACTGTCTCACAGCCAGTGGCGTCCCTACAGGGGGGTGGTGGAGTTCTACGTTTTGCAAGGAGCCTTACCTTGCCATGAAAATAGCTCCTTTCCCACTCCACTCTAGCCAATCCTCAGGGGGAAAAGCAACGCCTTGGTGTTGCTTACTGGCTACAGTGGCAAGGGAGAGGAGTGATTTACACAGGAGGGTAAGGCTCCTTGCAAAACTTAGAGCTCTGCCCCCCCCCATGTAGTCACCACTGCTCACAGCACTTTATGGCACTTTTGCAATAGCACAAAGGCCTGGTGCATTAGCAGAGCACATACTCCGCCAGTGCACCACTTAGGTAGGAAAGAGAGAGAGAGATTTCACCTGCCAGATGCTGCAATGGAAGACCAGAAGGAGAGCTAGCATTTAGAAGCTGCAGAGTTGTTTAGAAGTGATGATGCTAGAAGGAGTTTGCTAGTATGTCTTTCTCATCAAAAGGAAACCAGAACCCAGGTAACACTGCACTCGTGGAACTTCTCATCGCTCAGGAGTGAGGCATGAGCATGTAACTGTATAAGAGACCTCAACCCCCTCACTTTTATCTCTTATCACTTCAAACATTGCAAAACATCTTGTTTTATTTTTGGAAGCACAATCTTCAGCTGAATTGTGAATAACAACTTTCAGACAGATTTAATTTTTAAGAGGACATTAACAAGCTATGGACATGCAGGAGTGTCTTTTAACCACAGATGTGAACTCTCCTGAGATTTAAGATGCTCTTAAAACATCTTTTCTAAAAGCATCTCCTGTTACATCTTAAATTATCATAGCATTATGCCGTAAAAGTAAGTTGCTTGATCTTATCAAGAATTTGAGACATTCTGCCGGTTTTCCATTAACAGCCATTCCAAATTCTGACACATAACAATTTACTAGAATTTGCTTTCATCAAATTGTACTTCCTTTAAAAAAACACACACAAAACCCCCTAATACTAAGAATGGCATATTGTGTTCCCCTATTGCTAATCTATAAAACAGACTGGGACTCTCCATAGTTATATGCTTAATTGCATAATTAATATAAATATGCAAAGAATACACTGGTTTGAAAAACTGAAATGTCATTCATACTGCAGTAAATACTACTTTGCTGGTAAGTTAGTCTGTCTTAATTTAATCAGATTTGCTTGCTGCTTCTTACATAAAATTGGAACATGCTAAAATGAATATTGATAAAATCCTACAGGAGATTTTCATGCTCAGGAGATTGTTTTTGTTATCACTTTCTCTCATTTTTGTCCACTTAATTGCCAAATCATTCTAGATAAAGAAAAAAGATCTACACAATGAGCCACAAGCATGATCACACCTCGATTGGAAGTAAGTCCCAATGAAATAATGCAATTTACATCCCAATAAATCTGTTTGAAATGCGATTGTAAATGTTAAAAAATGAGTTTATTTGGTGAGGTTTTTTTGCATGTTTCTTTTATTAGTGATGTGGGTTGCTTATTAATCAATGTTTAACAATGTAATTACAGCTGTTTTTAGTCACACTAGATAACACAGATGAATAAATGATCTGCAAGTAGTGGTGTGTGTAAAGAGGGTAATGAATTCTTTTCATAAGCACATTAATTTACTAGTAATAAATAAAGAGTATGATGAAATGGGAAAAATTGTATACTTTCTGAATACTGCAACAAAAGTTTCCAGATGACAGCATTTAATCATTCTGTTTTCCTTCATTTACTTCTCTTCCTGTTTCATCGAGGAGTTGAGATATGGCTTCCTGATCTGAATTAAGCAGTCCATCTAAAGTTGTAGAGTTTATATAGATTTACATTAGTGACAACTGGTATCCTCGTACATCAATTTTAACTCCCATTGGTTGTGGCATCACTTTGATGCAAATTGATTACATCCTTTTATTTAAGGAATGTAGCTTCAATCCAACTCAGCCAAGTACTGCTGCTGGATTAGCCCTATCTCTCTAAACTGCCCTGCGCTATACTGGCTTCAGCTTGAAAATGACACAATTCGTAGGAAGGTTTTTTGTAGGTTTTGAAATGCTGCTATAGCACCCTTGCTATGGCAGCTACCACACTGGCATCTAGATCTGCCAGAACTAAAGCCAGGGCCACTAGAACCACAGTTGTTCTGAGGCTCACTAATGATGGTGAGAATGAGGAAGTGCAGGTAGCAGCAGGCCACAGAATCTCCACTGACACAGGTGAGTCTGTAGAGGTGCAGATCAGGGCTGGGAACTGGCCAGGCCTGGGGCAGGAGGGGTGTGTGGAAATCAGCCGCCACACACACCAGATCCTATTCCCCTTTCCAGTCTGGCCTCATCCCCAGAAGCTCTTCAGACTTATACCGGCAAAAGAACTGGCTTTAGGTCTGAGGAGATTCAGAGCGCAATCCTATACACCTGTAGCACTGGCGCGATGCTCTTGCGCCGGCCGAACGCTGTTGCAAATGTGCCATCAAGCGCATCAGTGTCGGCGGTACGGTGCTGGACTGGTGCAAGCAGCAATGCCAATGCTCGGGTGCTGCTGCAACCACCAGCAGCGCGGGTCTGGAGCCGGTCAAGCGGCGGCGGCGCACTGTTGGTGCTGGGCCTCGCCAAGGGCATTCCAGAGGCTTGCTGGGGGCGTAACTGGGTGGCACAGCGGGCGGAGATGGGGGTTGTGACACAGGACGGCCGTAGTGCCAAGTCCTAAATCCTGTCCCCAGCCTCGGTGCCTCCAATTTGGGCCGCTTCTGCGCACATACACCTGTGCCTACAAAACAGCAGGGGTAGATCCGAGCAGCCCCATTGGGATGACTGGGGCTTACACGGGTGTAAGGGGAACACCTGCACTGCTGCTGCCTTCTAATGGGCTTGTGCCCGCACCGTAATTGGTATGTGCCGTAGATGTTTTGAATGTGTGATGTCATCCTAGGCAAGTAATCTTACTCAAAGGTCCTTCCATCAATCTCTATAGAGTATCTGGCAGCAGACTTCTTGTGCAAGCTGCTGATACTCATGGACCCCTAAAAAGAGGAGCTGCTCAACACCCTGAGAGCAGTCCATGTGCTGCATGTAACAGTGGGGCCTATATATATCCATAAAGATGTGTTGCAGTCTAAAATGCCTTTTTGAAATATGTCCTCTTTTCACAATGTATAATTTTCATAAAAAGCCCTTGCTCCTGAACAGTATGTCATATACCATAATACCTCCAGCACATATTGTAATACTTCAGATGCACAGGTCCACAGTCAAAGGAAAAGTGAAAACTAGTGAGTGGCAGAAAGTAAGGGGACATACAGTTTAGAAGCAAGAAAATGCACTACAAGATGGAGCTGGAAGAACATAATCCAGGGCATCCCATTTTCACTAACACTGCCTCCCTCTATGGTCACAAATTGCCACAACTTTGCTGTCTCTCCCTTTCCACTGATGCATGGCTTACTTGATGATTTCCTCTGCGTGCAGCCTGCTGGTATCTGCTGAATTTGTACTAACGTTGCAAATTGCGGTTATATTGTTGTCACAACACTGTTTTGTTTGAATTGGATTGGACAATTTTGCAACTGTATTGAATATTCAAACCCTCAGAAAAGTTTGATTTAGGCTATATTGTATGACAAAAAAGATACCCAAGTATTACTACATCTAACTATGAAAATAGATTCTCTTTGTTATTGACATTTTTGTTACTTTAGCTTTCAAAGTTATTCAGCAAGGGAAATTTGGAATGGACACAATTCTCTCATTTGGTCTGCTAAATGCTGTATCAGGAATCCTTGTGCTCTTAACATGTAACAAGTATTTTCCTCTGTCAAATGTTGGATGGTACATAAGAAATAGTTATATTCCTTGAATTATTCGGATTGAGTATATGTCAAGGAAAACCTTTTGGATTGATGTGTAACTCTAATCTAGAGATCTATGCAAAATAATACATATGCAAATAGGTGTGTGAACTGATTTTGTGGGGGAGGACAGAGCTCTCTGTGTGTGGCTTCTGTGGGAGTAGTTTGAAGAAAGGGGGAGAAGGAGTTTTGTAATGGGATGATTTGCTTGGGGGAGCTCATTCACAAATCATTACTAAGAAAAGAAGAGGGGGGGGGAAATTGCAGCAGGAAGAGAATTACATGAACAGGGAGAGTGCAATGTAAATGATGGGAAGCAAATGAAGAGGTTTGAGTCATTTATCCGGAAGCAAAAGAGCACTTGTAAATATTATATAAACCATTTGCAAATTGGTTCCTAGACTCTTAGCAGGCTGGTAGAGCCATGACTGGTAGAGATGGCAAAAGGGGATATAAGCGTGTCCAAAGAACAGAAACAGGAATAAGTGTACATTTAAACTAAACAAAAGGTTTAGTGATGGCAACATTGAGAAGTGATGATGTCAACAGACCACGATGTGTCAGGAAGGAATTTTGTCATTATTTATGTTAAACTATTGGTAACCTCTTCTGACAAGACACAAATATAAGGAGGGACATTTTATTCACAATTATTTCTCGCCACGCTGCCTCCTGTAATTTTTAATCTGAGGCTTTCAGATCTAAGGTTGATCTAAGGTTACTGACTCCCTTAATAACATTGCATCAATATTAAATATTTAATTTGATTAATGAGTATACATATAGAAGTACATCCAAACAGAATCCAACATGGTTTAGAATAGAATAGAATAGAATTTATTGGCCACACATGGAATTTCACCATACACGGAATTTTACTTCGGCCCAAAAGCACTCACATACACCTTAAATTAATAAATAATACCATCACATTAACAAACCCCCCACTAACTCTAAACTTATCCAAATCAAAACATCAACATAATCAGCTTTATGGCTTTTTATGTTTATGGCTTTGTAGAGTAATAGCTCATGAACTACATGCTAAGAAAGAGTTCTACTATCGTTTAAAAGGCAATTGGAGCAAGTGTGCCCAGCTCGCCTTTCTTGGATTGGGATTTGCACAGGAAAGGAGCCATCAGTGAGAAGGCCTTGCTTTCAGTAAATGTCAGTCTAACTTCTGTGATGAATAGTATTCCCAGATTCAACCTGTGAATTGCTTCCATTCCAGCACACATATTCTCAGCTTGGAGGACCTAAGCAAGCAACTCATAACACATACTCTGATTAATTTTCCACAGGAATTCAAGCATGAGTATTGGGGAAAGATCCCATGAATTGGAAACTGGAAAATGTGCACCTGCAGTCAGTCCCTACTCACAAGATCAATCTGGATTCAGACCATTTTAACTGTGCAGATAAACTGGCCTAGTGTTTGTAAATGTTCACTTGCTAAAATTATCAGCTTTAAAAAGCTACGTTATGATTTTATTGTTGCAGTTAAACTTTTAATTTGATCGTCTTTGAGCTGTAACCTACTGAGTCGTATAGAGCCTCCAGTGGCTTTTGGGCAGGGAATTTTATGGGCAAAATTGATGGTTATAGTTTAGTCCCCTAAGGTATTTGAGTTTACGAAAGTAACATTTTGTCTTTTCTATCTGTTCTTCTTTGCAGAAGGCAGATAGCAACTACCCAGCAGGATGAGACAGGGTAAATTCTATAACTTACTGCAGAGCAAACAAAAAGGTGTTAAGACATATTACCAATTGGTACTGGAAAGAGAAACAGCACAGGCACTCATGAAAAAAGATTTCAGAGAATGAGTATATCCCCACCAAAACATGGTGCCAGAACCAGCATTAATTGGCTGTCATTGTTTTCCTTATGCCCATAAAACGATCCAAAAAAGAGAAAAAACATTTTGATTTGGGTGTTCCACAATATATTCTCTTTTAAGTAAACAAGTATAATATTGTGGAACCCTAAAATCTGAAACCTTTTCCAATATTACTATTTCATCCTTAGGTATGCTAATGTTACTTTAGTATATTGTTGTTGTTCAGTCGCTAAGTCGTGTCCGACTCTTCGCGACCCCATGGACCACAGCACGCCAGGCCTCCCTGTCCTCCACCAGCTTCCGGAGTTCGCCCAATTTCATATTCATTGCTTCGGTGACACTATCTAACCATCTCATCCTCTGTCGCCCCCTTCTCCTTTTGCCTTCAATCTTTCCCAGCATGAGGGTCTTTTCTAAAGAGTCCTCTCTTCTCATGAGGTGGCCAAAGTATTGGAGCTTCAGCTTCAGGATTTGTCCTTCCAGAGAGCAATCAGGCTTGACTTCCTGGAGGATTGACTGATTGGATCTCTTTGCAGTCCAGGGGACTCTCAAGAGTCTTCTCCAGCACCATAATTCAAAAGCATCGATTCTTCGACGCTCTGCCTTTCTTATGGTCCAGTTCTCACAGCCATACATGGCTACTGGGAAAACCATCGCTTTGACTAGGCGAACCTTTGTTGGCAGGGTGATGTCTCGGCTTTTGATTAAGTTGTCTAGGTTCGCCATAGCTTTCTTCCCAAGAAGTAAACGTCTTTTAATTTCATGGCTGCAGTCACCATCTGCGGTGATCTTGGAGCCCAGGAAAATAAAGTCTGTCACTGCTTCCATTTCTTCCCCTTCTATTTGCCAGGAGGTGATGGGAGTGGTTGCCATGATCTTAGTCTTTTTAATGTTGAGCTTCAAACCAATTTTGGCACTTTCCTCTTTCACCCTCATCAGAAGGTTCTTGAGGTCTTCCTCACTTTCTGCCATTAGAGTGGTATCGTCTGCATATCTGAGGTTGTTGATATTTCTCCCAGCAATCTTGATTCCAGCTTGTGAATCATCCAGCCCTGCCTTCCTCATGATGTACTCTGCATATAAGTTAAATAAGCAGGGTGACAATATACAGCCTTGTCATACTCCTTTCCCTATTTGAAACCAGTCGGTTGTTCCATGTCCAGTTCTAACTGTTGCTTCCTGACCCGCATAAAGGCTTCTCAGAAGGCAGATCAGGTGGTCTGGAACTCCCATCTCTTCAAGAACTTGCCACAGTTTGTTGTGATCCACACAATCAAAGGCTTTAGCATACACAATATTGTGCAACAGGATTTAGTCTCAACAATGGCCCAGTGTCTGACATGACATCATCGTAAGGCCAAAGGATGTATTCCATTAAGCCCAAGACTGGGGTTTATGTAGGCCCGTATTAACCCATGGCTAGGCCCCTAGGCTTTCAGGTGTTTTGGGCCCCCTCCAAAACTCTTCAGGAAAAGGAGAGCATGCTCTTATCCCTTGTTACTATTTCTCTCTGCATCTCCCCTCTCTCCCTCCAACACACAAACTGGTGGGCAGCTCATGTCGTGAGTCCAGCTGGCACTGCAGGGAGCCCCTGGCTGGCTGGGCAGGAAGGAGGGATGTGTCAGTGTTGTGTCACTTACCTCCAGGAGCTGGGTTGGCGGGCAGCCGAGTGTGCAGACGCTGCTCAGCCCTGCAACAGCCACTCTGCCCAGAAGAGGGCGCAGCATCTGGCCTGGCTTGCTGACTGCCCTGGTTCCTGGGGGCTGGACCGGGCCAGGCTCTCATGGAAGCTCTGCATTGCCGTGGCTTGGCTCCCTGCGGCAGGGGGGGACTGCTTGCGGCCATTTGACGTGAGTGACAGGGCCCAGCTTGAGCCTTGTGCTCTAACATTGGGGTGGGTTCGGGCACAGATAACAGTACCAAACTGATCGGCCCTAGTCCCTGTAGGGCCCCTAAGCTTCAGCCTAGTCAGCCTAATGGATAATACAACCCAGGGCTTATGTGCTGGATTGAGTGACAAGCAGGACTCATTATAAGGAATTAGCATTGGGTCTACAGCCTTAATGTTTCCCCCTCAGTTTGGTCTTAATCTGAATTGGTGGCCTTGCAACTTCCCTCCTGTAACAAAGAACATCTTTGTGGGGTGGGTGGGATCTGAATTGGAACTGTGGCAGAAGGAAAAAGGATCAAGCCCCAATGATCTGGACTGGTTCCCCTATTGCTGCTATTTAGATAATAAAAATAAAATACATCGGGGCGAAACACATAATTAACACAATGTATAAGTTTGCCCTAAGAACACTGAAAGGTTGCTAATTATAAATCCATTCCACAGCTCATTGAAGTAAACAGGAATGTGTCTTACTACATGGATAGTAAACTGCAGAGTTGGAAATAAAACATTAGAATAACCAGTCATTTTCTTTTTTAGAATGGATGGGTTTGAATTTCACTGGAAATCAGAATCAGGAAATTTCATAGGAAATCAGACTCTGCTTTAATCCTGCTCTAATCCGAAACTCTTTGAATTTGGGTCATGATCTGAATTTCCTTTACCTTCGAAACATCTGACCTAGAACCAACCAGGGCCAATGAGAGAAGGGTACAACAGGTATATTGTACTTAGGCCCAGGGTCAAACAGGTGGCCCAGGAGCCAAAGGAGGGGCACTAGAAATTTCCTGGGATCTGATATTTTCCAATCTCACTTGGACTTGCTGCCCATGTTGGATCTCTGCAGTCCTCGCTGTGCCTCTGCCGCTGCTGTGCTGGCTTTGACCTGTTCTCCCACAAGAGGACAAGTCAGAGCTAACACATGCTGGGGGGTGCTACGGTGGGCCATGTAGCAGCAACTGCTGCCGCAAGCCATACGCACAAGGCCAAGGAATGCATACATGGCACTCCTTAACACAGCGTCAAATCTGGGATGAAACTGGCTGCTGCAGTAGCTCTTTGGCTCGTGGGTCTGCTAACTGTGAAGGAGTGTATAGGAGCCCAGGGACATCGTGTGGGACCGCAGCCGATGCAGAAGTCAATTTGGTACACACAGGACCCTTTCCATTCTAGTGTGACTCTAAATATGATTATGCCAATTTTCCGCAATGATTTTCTATATTTAAAAAAATTTAGAGAGAGAGAGAGAGAGAACTGTATTTGTTTTTCTGTATTACTATAGCTAGCATGGACAGATAGACCTGGGCTCCACATTGGAAAGTGTGGTAGACTTGGGCTCCAAAGACTATTACTGTTGTCACCACCTTCCCCCCCCCCCCACACACAACCAGTGGCAGTTCTAGTGTGAAATGAAGGGGAGGCAAATGCCCCACGCACCGGGCTTGTGGAGAGGGAGTGGATGGTGACGAGATGGCTTGCCAGTCGCAGAAATGAGATGTGGGAGTGGTGTCTGGCCCGCCTGTATGCCCTTGCCCCTGTACCCAGGGCTCCAAAATGAAGCCTGGCATGACTTGGGGTGTGTGGTGGGGCCAGCGCAAGGGGCGGGAAACCAGCAGAGGGGGCGGCACTCCTTGTTCCTTGTCCCGGGGCAGCCCCTTGGCTGAGTCTGCAACTGCCCCCACGCCCCTTTTGGGAGGGACCCAAAAGAAACTTTGCTCTCCCTGATAAAATTCCTCTCAGAGGCCCTGGCAGCAACCTTTTATGTAGTCGCATACACATAATTCTTACAACTATGTGCTACTGTATGCATAAGAATTTGAACACAATGCCTAACAGAACAGTGCCATAAGAGAACTACCACTCTCCCAGGCATTCTTCTAAAACGAGCCAGTCAGGGAATGAGGTTGAAGAAGAAGTGCTGTTTTGACCAGCAGAAGGGTCCGTGGTAGCTGTCTGCAAAACCCAGTGAAAACTTTCTCTGGTTCTGCCTGCTGCAGGATCCTCTTCCTCCCTGCACACACTAGAATTTTGAATGCTCTAATAAAAACACATTAGGAATGCCTGTCATTTTTTAAAAGTAATCTTTAAATAGCACAAATTACTTATACTTCAATGTTGACTTGGAAGTAAATCCTACTAATATCAATAGAACTTGCTGGAAAAAAATTGCTTAATTAGGATGACAGCCTAGGTAATAACGTGTGTGTGTGTGTGTGTGTGTGTGTGTGTGTGTGTGTAAAACACTGAATGAAATGCCTAATACACACACGCACATATGAGATACAGAGCAATGTAATTCCACTCATGCCTTGATAATAGTTGTACTGTCTGTTATATTTACATATGTGGTAGTCTCAGATTTAATGGAAATATATTTCATCTTCTTAATGTACTGTAGTTACACAGCAACTGAAAGGTAATATCAACATTTCAAGCCTTCATTTTGTGTTTCTTGATGTATCTAATCAGAAAGCCTGCCGTTGTGGAGATTTCATTTGAAATCCATACACCCAAACATATTATAGAGTACAGTTCGGCCAAAGTGAAGCAGTTGTAAGTTCCAATGATTTCAGTGAGGCAGTTAAGCATGTGGACTTAAAAGTGCTTAACATTGGCTGGTTTGTACAGTACCTGCACATATCTACAGCCATGAACCTGTCTTATAAATTCTTAATCTGCTATAACTTTGGTCTTTACTCAAGTAATCCACATACAATCTATAAAGGACAATTGCTTTATTTTGCTGTATAGCATGTCTACACAGAACAGTAAAAACACAGCATAACCATATTCAGATATACTGATCAAGGTATCACTGTCTCCAACTATATGAGAGTTTTAAAAAATTATTTTAAGATTTTGTAAACTGGAACTGCATTTTTCTATGTCTTCAACATACATTTCAAAGATGTAAACAGGTATTCCACATAAAATATTTTGTACTTTTAAAAGGGCAGAGCCTGAAGATCTGTAGTCATTAAAAATGCAAAATATATCTGAATTATGTGAATTTTGAAACAATTATTTAATAAAGTTTCAAGTTTTAAAAAATCATTTTTGTCTCAAGCTGAAAGGTTCAAAGTAAGGATCAACTATTTTTAACAACTTTTTGTTGTTGCAAAAAACACACACCCCAAAACAAAAACATTTTGCTCGACCATTCTGTTCACACAAAGGCCATTGCTGAGCTAAGACGTCCTAGACAATCTCCGGTGAGGTTCCTATTTTTTTCGCCTTCATCCCATTCTTAAAAGCTTTCTTTAAGCTAAAGGAACTCTATACATTTGCTGTTTCACCTATTCAGGTTGTTTTTTTTTTCTCCCACCAATTAATAACAGACTGTGAACGTGGAAGGAATGAGTCTACACTTGCTAGGTTTCTGATGCTGAGAAAGTACTCTTTGCATCAGTGGGCTGAACTTTAAAATAATTTGACAATTTTCTTCCTTTACAAAATAATTCCCCCTCCCCTTAGTTTTATCTGATTAGTCCTTGTTTCTGGTTGTGCTGACTGGAGAAAAAAAAAGCTGAACAGCAACTAGATTTATGTTGTCATTAAACTGGTGGCTTCATAACTGTGTAGTAGGAAAAGTGCAAAAACTGAAAATGTTGCTACTCTTAATAATTCTACTTTTTAACATACTTTTACAAAGAACTGAAAAGTGTACAAAAGTTTCAAATTACAGGCAACAAAAAGAGCTTGTCTCCTGTTTACAAAGCTTGCACAAGAAACACAACCAAATGTTTTATTGTAGGTTTTTGTAGTCTACAGAAGATCAAATACATGAGGCTTCACGTTACATCTTTTAATTCTCATTAAAAAACAAAAAAACAGAATGATGGTTTTTGAGATTATTTGAACTCAAGGATACTTTACTCCACAAAGGTTATATTACAATTGCAAAATTGTTTACGTATTGTTGGTAGTTTGTCGTTCAAAATGAATACATACTGTACCCACGTCCTGTTGCTTCCACTAGTTTCAAATTTTTACAAAACACTATATTTGAACCAGACTCACAAATCAGTTGATAAAAAGTATAAACTTATCTCAGTAGTTGAATATTGGTAATCTCAATGAGAGCTATGAAGATTGGGGCGGAGTGTATGCAGAAAAGTCCCAACTCCCATCCCGGTAACTTCGGGAAGAGAAATTACTAAAGAGCCGTTACTAGAGGAGCCAAATCAGTTCCCATCAACAAACGGTTGAAGTGTGCTTGTGATTGGAGATGGGGACGCGCGCAATTAGGGTACACTATAGTTTGAGAACTTTGTCATTTGCCCAGCTTCCAGACATCCCACAACACCAGCATTCAAGACATTTCAGTTTCCTTAAGATACTAACAAAAATCGGACCAGGTCCCACCATTGCAGCTTAAACTAATGCTATGAGTACGATTTGCAAGATACATTGCTGTTCGCTGTTGCTGGCTTTGCACACACGACTCCAACACCACATTCACCTCCTGCAAGGCAGCGCTGAAAAGAATACAACAACCTGAAGGGAAATCCAGGACCAGCAGCAATCTGACACCTTTCTCTGCTCATTGGATAACGCGCCTAGTCCCGCCTCCACGGCCGGCGCCCACTTGAGCCTCCAGAATCTGGGATGCGGCTATCTCGTAGGCTGCGCTTGCCTGCCAGTCATTGTGAGAGACGGGCTGCTTTGCCAGCTCTAGTCCTGCCCCTTCCACCGCCCCCCCCCGCGCCGATTGATATTATTGGAGTGTGGAGCGAGCGGCCGGTCTGCAGTCGGAGACTCGCAGGCAGCAAATACGGAGCGAGAAGCAAATAGGGAAACGGAGAAGGCAGCCGGAGAGAGCTCTATGTGAGAGCACTGCGAAATAAAACACATTGCAGAACAAGCCCTTTAAGACTCGCCGAGTAGCACCAACGGGAGCAGCAGCAAAGATCGTACAGTCTCTCTTTCTCTGCATATATATGTAAATAGATATATTTAAAAATCTCACGCTCATGCACCATGGTTTTTCAAAGTAGGCTCCCTTGGATTATTTTATGTTGCATCTGGCTGCTTCGCTTTGCACACACGGGGGAAGCACAGGCTGCAAAAGAAGGTAAGGTGATGCCAAAAACAAAGTTTATCTCTTGCTTTTTCCTTTGCAAGGGCTTTTTCGAGTGTTTTGCGAGATGCAAACTGCATGCAGCCTTCTACCCCCTCCCCTTTCTTTTAACAGCAGGGTTGAAAAGAGAGATTGGCACCCGCCGCCCCACTCGGAGTGCATTCATCTACTTCCAATGGAAGTGAACGGCTGCCCATTCATTGATCATAACGGATCGAGATTGTGCCCTGATTCTGTGTGTGTGTAAGGACGATGGTATTTTGTGTCAGAATTTAGGTTTTGCGAGACACTGCACGTGATGCAAACCCTTAGGATAGCTTGAGATCTCTCTATGTACGTATGTGTGAGTGTGTGTATGTGTGTGGGGGGGCGGAGTTGAAAGGATCACTGGGGAGATTTTTCCATAATGATTAGAATGCAACTTATAAAGACAGTGTTATGAGGAGTGCAACCTCCGCCCGAAAGGGGAAAAAAATCCCTCATACATAAGACAATGAGGAATATTTTTTTCCTTATCGCGGCTACTGGAGTTTGGGGATGGGGGTGGGTTAAGCGATCCACTTTAGGACTGCAGAGGAGTTTAGAGACAGACTGTTATCCCAAAGGGTTTTTTTTTTCTTGGCATGGTGGTGGTGGTGGTGGGGGGGAAGAGTGACTTCTTGCTAGTCCACCATTTCACCTACAACAGCTAATAATAAAGTCCACTTGCTCGTGCGGGGCTGATGGCGTGATCTGAGGCTCGCGAAGGACGGTCAGTCGCCAAGCGAGAAGTGGAGCGGCAGTAGAGCACGCGCGTGTAAAACTATTCGCATCCCATACGTGCACATATGTATCGTGCCGCCGCGGTGGGTATACAGTGCGCATATCTGTACACTTACCGTCACCCCCCCACCCCCAGCCCGCTTCTTTCTCTCTCCGCATGTAACATACAAATAGGCTGCCGTGCGCTTAGGAGGGAGCTAACATTGCACCGACATTTTTCCCCCTGAATGGCAAGCGGCGCTTCAGAAATCCCATCCATTCCGAACGAGCAGCGGTAGTCAAAGGACACCGTTTCCCACAGAATGCAGGGGGACCCCCTCAGTTCGCGCTTTGATGCTGTGAACATCATTTTTTTGGGGGGGGGGGTAGTTGTAATGTCTGGGAGAGGATTTATCCTCCCAATACATCGGGGTTGATGCCCCCCCCCACAAATGGCATAAGGTAAAATACGTTTCTGAGGCAGGGGTAGAGAGGACCCCCCTCCTTCGCTATTAATATGTCTCCTGTTTCTGGACGGGGAGGGAGGAATGGCCAGCTCTTCCTCAGTAAGGGTTGAAAAGTTTATCCGAAGGGCTACTCGACTGAATGGCCCGGTGAGAGAGAGGGAGGCGACGAAGCAGCCCAATGCTGGCTGCAGGAGGGCGAGATGTGGGATTGGAAGGAGCCTCTTCGTTCGCTTTTCATCCGCTGCCCCGGTGGAGAGAGAGTTGTGTGTGTGTGACTGTGTGTGTGTGACTGTGTGTGTGTGTGAGTGACAGAGAGAGAGACGGGCGGGAGGGCCCGCAGGAGCTGAGCCTTCAGTGCATGCTGCCTGTCTAAAACCGCGTAGTAGTAATAATGTGTGAGTGGAGCTGGGCAGAAGGGGCAGAAGCGGGGAGGCGTGTGAACGTGCGACAGGCAGCAGGGCGGGACCTCTCCTCTCCGGGGTCGCTGGCATTTACCTGAGGCAGGGTCAGAAAGCAGCGCTCTGTTCAAAAGTGACTTCTGAAGGGATCCTTGTCTCGCCGCCTCCCCGCTCTGGGAATAAACAAGGGGCGATCGATTGCCTCTTTCCCTGCCCACTAATGCTTCTGACTTGCTCGGAAAAGAACAGGGGTGGGGAGGGGAGAGGCGGTGATTTGTCTTTCTTTTTCACCCCCAATAATCAGGTAAGAAATTCACAGGAGGAGGGGAAGCAATGCGCGAATGCACACCGGGACCCAGCTTGTTCAGAAAGGGTCAAGCAGGCAGACTGCTGCGCCTGCAGACGGGCTCGGATGAAGAGATGGGATGAAGGCTCGTGCCTGCGTAGCTGTGAATGAAGTAAAGGGGCTTTCCTCGTTTGGAAGGGAGCCGCTGCCCGTGCCTTGTAGCGCAGTCCTTCCCGCCCCACCCCTCCTCCTCTCCCTGAGATGCCGGCTTCTCGAGTTGGAGAGTGGAAGCGGCGCTGGTGGGGCTGCCGCGAGACCTGGGGAGGCGCAGTTCAGCTGCTTAGTCAGGAAGAGCGCGGGAAGTGGATGCTCCCGCGGCAGCATCAGTCAGTCACTCAGGCCGAGTGCTCGTGAGCTGAGCCGGGAAGGAGAAGAACTTCTCCGCGCCCCTCTTACCGCCTCAGCTGGCAAAGGGGAAAATAAAACGGGGGGGGGGCTGCTTTGAGGCGAGATGCGGCTGTTTCTTCCACTCCTTGGCGCTCCTGGGCTGCTTGCCACCTCAGGAGCTCCAAAACGGCACTTGCCTTACCCTTTTCCCGCCGTCGGGCTTTAAGGGCGAAGGCATTTCTTGGGCCGAATTGCTAGGCAGGTCTTTCCTGACGCCCCACGCAGTCCTCTGTGCTTTGTAGGGGGCAAAGCCACTCGCCGACTTCACGTGTGTAGTAGGGTTTCAGACAGCCCTGTTTCAGGGCTGAGGCCTGGGGTGTGGAAAGCATCAACAAAGCGACTGCCCCCTCGCCTCTGACAAGCCTTGTGAAAGAAACAAAAAAGGAGTGTAGTATTGTGCCTCCTGCAAAAACCAAACAAAAAAAAAAAACCCCTGACCCTGCAAGCAAAAGCCATTGAACTTAGTGAGATTTCTCTTAGTGAGATTTCTTAGTCATAACTTAAAAGATGAATAGGCTTGCACTGTGAGGTTCCAATAACAAGCACGTTTATTAGATAGCAAGCTGGACTGTAGAACTAAACTCACTTCGGAATAAACAGGTTTTGAATTGTCCAATACTTAAGAGGTGTTTGAAAAGGGCATTATTTTACTCAGAAGTAAGCCTATTGTGTTCAGGAAGACTTAAGCTGTAAATCTATCGTACTGACTAGAAACATCCCCTTTTACCTATACTGGATTTTGTGTGGTGTGAGTTTGGGCCAGAATCAATTTCTTTAAGCCTTTAGGTCTTTCAGGTGCCACAGGATTTCTTTTTGTCCTCCTCATGGGAATAGCCACAATCACCCCACAGAAGCTGGACATCTTTGATCCAGGGCAGGTGATATAACTCCCAGTGCTGACACCAAGCTGAACATGTTTAGGGGGGGCGGGAATCATAAGAACATCTTTTCAGGGATATGTTTGGGAAATGGACTGATGTTTGAAATGATTGTGGATAATATTTTCCAAAATGGAGAAGGGCATTCCTTTGGTATCTCTTTCATTGTGGTTGTGAGAGTGTATGTATCTGAACTGTGCAGAAAAAATGGCACAATGGGCCATAATGAACTTGCTACACTCTATTTATCTTTATGGGACGGGCACCAAAGGTTGCACTAGACAAAAAGTCCTGCGGCACCTTTAAGGACTAGCTAGTGTATAGAGTTAGTTTTATATAGTGGAATAAGCTTGAAGGTAGGAGCTAGAAAGTTCCACAGTGTTTGAGATTTTGATTAGCAGGGGTCTGATTTATGCAGTAAAGCTAAGGTTGACCAATGTGTGGGCTACAGATTTCATTAGAGACCTTTTCTAACAACTTCTAAAATTTCTTTCATTTTTTGCTGTTACTAGTCTGGTTTGAATTGGTTGAACAAGGTGACTTAAAAGGAAAATCTGTTTTGAGCCAGTTGGCGAGAACACTGCAAAAAAAAAAAAAAAGTGGTGTTTTATTCAGAATTCAAAACCACAAGATAAGAATATTCTCATAATTTTGAAAACAAAACAAACAACAAAAACAAGTTAGCATGCACTAGGGCTGCAATTTGTATACCCTTTCCTGAAAGTAGCTCCATTGAGACTGAATTCTCAGTTGGAACACCATGAGGCTGATTTCTGAATAAACATGCATAGGATTGTGCTACAAAAAACTTTGTGCTATATCTTGCATACTTCAACACAAAAAAGAAATGTCTATTCACCATAACTTTGTGTGCAATGTAAGTTTAAGATGCTTGAGGAACACTGGGAATGAAAGAGTTACTACAGTTTTTCAATAGATGCATTGAAGGGGTTAAACAGGGGCTATGGCTTTTTTAGTTAAGCTTATCAGCATGGTCTTTAATTAGCAACCCAATACACAGCATTCTATCAACTCCTAGTTAGGTACCATTAATAGCTGAAGTCCTTAGATACCTGGATTAATTAATTAAATAATTAAATGAGAAGTGAATCTATTTAAAGTTTAAGTAGAGAAACTTTCAGTGAGAGCAAGAAAACTATTGTGTTAAATAGTTTCTTTAGTAAATTAATGTATATTTCCTCAGAAAGAAGAACCATAAGAATCAGTGTGATTTATTTTTAATATGCCTTCCTAGATTATAAGACTAGGTGATGATCAGACTGTATAGTCCTGTTTACTTGGAAGTAAGTTGCACTGAGGATTAATCCTGTGTATGCTTTTCTGGGAGTAAGAACCATTAAACATGGTAGACATGCATAGGATTGTTCTGTTACTTCTATCACACATGGTTAGGGATAAGCAGTAAGGTTAGACAATATCTGAAAAATTTTCTGCCTGCAACTTTTAAAAAAGTTTATTATTGTGGCAAATATAAGCTTGCTCCATTCCTCAATACAAGTCCATGTACACGAGTGTCAAATGTTGCTTGTCACAATTAGTCCTTTTAAATATAAGATTGCAATCATCCACACTCTTGTGCTGGAATTTCATTGGAATTTATTGCTAAGCAACTGTGTATAGGACTGCAGGCTGTATATTGATTTATTTTAGTTGGTTATTTTAAACAGAAAGGTGTGTTCTTTTGTTAAAATATATAATAAGATGGCAGAATACACACAGGGCTAAAATATGACCATGTATAAAACACCAGGTTTATACCAGTGATGAGTGAAGCAATACTGTTTGAAATCACCCTTAATCAGTTACTTAAACCAACTGCTTGCAGGTTGAGCATAGACTAATATTTTAGTGGTGTTATGGACATTTATATGGTAATGTGTTTGCAGGGCTTATGGCTATGTTTGGCTGTATACTTCCGTTTATATTCAGCAAAATATAGAGGAAAAATTACATACTGTATATGTAGCTCTTTTTGTATTTTTTTTGTTTATTGTACAAAAGTCAGTGGAGATGTACCTGCCCATACCATCTGTTTGTTCCAACAATTGTGATGTTATATCAATTATATTCACATAACCAGGAGCGTAGTCTCCACTTTGCTGAAGTTGTAAAACTTACATTGAATTTAATTTATGTGGGTTGCATCTTAGATCTTTTAGGAAATACTTCCTGTTAAGATGTCCTTACATATTTTAAAATATTACTGCATGGTGATGAATTGTTAAGCTAATATGAAAAATGACATGTAAATACTATCAACACTTTATTTTCCTGCATAATAGCTTGCTTTAGATCTACCTTTCAATTAATTATTGCATTACTTTCTCCCCAACAACCTTGACCCAATATAAGGTAGGTAGGGGTGTGTGTGTGTGTGTGTGTGTGTGTGTGTGTGTGTGTAAGATAAAAAATAAGAGGCGAAATGGACATATGTATGTTAATTCATACCCCTTTTCATATTCATAACATTTTCATTATTTGTAATAGAGTATATTTCTATCATATTTTAATGAGAATATTATAAATGCATAAAAACTAGACCCTTCTAATTTTCCCATACTTTTGGTTTAATTTAACTAAGAAAGTATTTACATATTCTAAGTATGTTAAGATGTAAACATCTGAAAATAAAAATCACCTACACTTGATATTCAGTCAGCTGCCTTTATGTTATCTCCTTTTTGAATAAAATTTTAGAGAGGAAAAATAATATAAAAAATAATATACACTTCTTTCTGTTGAGTATCCTCATGAAGGAAACTTCATGTTCTTAAAGGTTTTGTTCCTCATGAAGGAAACTTCATGTTCTTAAAGCTTTTGTTCTTAACCTTGTTTAATAAACAATGTTTTTTTCTTTCAGTAATATTGTTGGATTCTAAAGCACAACAGACGGAGTTGGAATGGATTTCTTCTCCCCCCAATGGGGTAAGTATATTATCCTACATTTAAAAAATGGTAAACTCTGTAAAAAATGTTGAAATTTTAAAATATGCCTTATAATCCTCTTGCCCAAATTTTTGTCCTGCAAATTTTAGCCAATGCTGATATGTGCAGTTTCTTTTGTTAAGAGAAGTATAGTTCAGGTAAGTAGCATTAGTGCAAATGCTACTAATTACAAGGAACCATATCCTCGTTCACAGTTGTTATCCTTTATGTGTACTCAAAAGCTTTGTATTTTATTTAAAATAATGTCATATCTAATACTTTTGCTTCTTAAAAAATAATTGCAGCCTGTAATAATATTCAAACATGGAATTTTTCTTTCAGATTCTGCAACATATAACAATTTTTTTTGAAATAATGTAGTTGTTATTTTAAAGTGTTTCCAAAACATTGGAATCTTATGACCATGTACAACAGCAATATTTCCTGTACAACTTGTGTTTCTAAAGCAGCAATTTGCTGCTGTTGTAGCATACGTCACATACTTATTTTCACAACCTTGTCAACAGACTCATCCGGATGTATTTTGACAGTACAGTGATCAATGTATTTATTATAGAAGTGAGCTCTTAATAGTTAAGCTAAGAATTCATTCAAATCTAACAGAATAATCATGTTTTCAGTTCATGCGTATCACATATCTTTGAGAAACAATGTTACTAGAGAACAAACCGTTATCCTCAAGAACATATATGGTTCTTAAAATTGCTAAAGTGTTCCTGAAAACATGTAAGTTTAAGTTGAAACAAATAAGTAACATGTCCTCTAAATGCTCCCTCAGGTGGAGACTGATTAGTTTCAAGTGGTTTATCTTTCACAGTACTTTGAGGATTGGGCTGCTCATCATTTAGAGTAGTACTTCTTATTCATGCAGGTAGTCTCTTCAAGTGCCTGAGAATAAAGTTAGCAAAATCAAACCTTTAATCCAAAGTTTATAAAGAAATCTGGAACCAAAAGAGCGTGAAGTGTGAGTGGGGGGGGGGGATACAAAAGTGTAACAAATCCTGTAAGTAAGAAGAATGAAAACCTGAAAGTGTCTTAGTAAAAAGCAAGATCGTAAAATCAATCCAAGTACGGAATGGAAGTAAGCCTAAAGACTTCCAAAATATATGTAATGTGACCTGAATGCTTAAGCTAAGTAATAGCATCAGCATTGGCATTTCATATTGATGGAACCCTTTTGAGAAGCATGTTGGAAAGAACAACTTAAAGCAGAGCATAATTGTTCAGATTTTTGATAATAAATATCTGTCCCCTTGTTAGGCGAAGTTGGGGGGAAGAAATATTAAAAAGTGGTGAGAATCCACTTAAATGATAACCATTGATCTGAAATATATGGTAAGGCTAAAAACTTCTAGGAGACAGCCAGTGAAAATTCTTTTAAAAAAATTCTTGGTGAGGCCTATAAAAAAATATTTTCTGAAATTATTATGCATATTTACTGCATAGATTGGTGTCCACAAATAAGGCAATTGAGAACAATTTTTCAATAATTTTTAACTTGTAGTGAATCTTGAGGAGAAATTGAATTGTTTGAGTGGTCTTTACTGAAAGGCCTAAAATGTCATGGGAATTATACAAAAGTCTCGTTAGTCGATGCCAAAAGGAAGCATTACTGTAAACTTGTAGATCATGAGCCCTTTTGTGATAGGGATCATTCATTTATTTAACCAAGCAAACTACTTTGAACTCTTTTTGAAGCGCAGTATACAGGTGAGTCCTCATTATCCGCAGATTTGGCATCCATGGGCTCTGAACCTGTGGGGGAGGGGTCTACCTGTACCCTCTGAAGGTGACCAGAGCACTGTATAAATATTCTTAATAATATACTGTTTTCTCCATATAATTTTAGAAAACATCAGGCATACTTTTGACAATAAACAATTCATTGCAGTAAATTACACTTATAGCTGATGTCTAGTGTGCATGATGTTTTGAAACCTTTTATCTCAAAGTGATTGACATTTATCCTTGTCTCATGCATTAGTTCTTAATTACTTAAATTCAGGGTTCCGAATTTGTTGTACTTGAATTCTTTCAGGCAGATTTAAACTTTCCCTTTGTAAGGTAAATCAGAAGACCAGAAAATTGTCTCACGTGGGCAGCGCAATCCGAACCTGTGCTGAAATAGGCAGGCAGGCTCACCTGCAATACATCCTAACCATGTTAGTAGGCAGCAGCAGCTCAGTGAGGGGCAAGGGGATATTTTCCCCTTGCCCCATCCAGCTCTATAGGGCTGCTCACTTCTGTGTCTGCAAAAGAGCAGGTGCAAGTCCACATGGTCAGGAGTGGCCCGAATCGGGGTTGCCCAGCTTGGGGACAGGGGTTTGGAAACGGCCGTGTCCTGTCTCCGCCCCCGTTGCTGCCCATGGCATCACTCTGGTATGCCCTCAGTGCAGCCCTGCGATGGGCATGGTAGTGCCCGTGAGCTGGTGGTGCTGCTTGCGCTGGCCCTGCAACCAAATCCGCAGTGCAGATGTGCCTTACAGCATGTTTGCGACTAGCGCTGGTCTGATGCAAGAGTGCTGCACCGGCTCAATGCCAGGTTAGGATTGCACCCTAAGATTAGTGAATCTGATTTTGTAATGTTTTTCTATTTTTAGAAATAGAAATGTCTTTTTTACAGCAATGGTACTTCGAAGTACTAGTCAGAATTTAAGTTTCCTATGTTGTTTGGGTATATACTGTTTTCAGTGAAGCAGGAAGCACACAAATGCATGCTAGATTTGCAAGGGGAGGGAGCCTCAGTGGCAGAAGATATGCTTGCACACTTAAGTTCCTAGGCTTAGCCTCCAATCAAATGAATTTCCAGCAGCAGAGCTAGGAAAGGCATTTACCTGTCAGTCAGAATAGACACGTTAGATAGACCAACAACCGCCTTTCGTATAATAGCTTCATATGTTTTTCTTTCTAAAAATAGAATATTACGTTTCAATAGGCAATTAGTTTAGTTCACAAAAACACATTCCCTATATTTCATTACGTGAACATGTCCTATCATATGCATTATAACATAAATACTGCAGTACTTTGAAAGTGCATTTTGATATTTACAACTTTTGTGCATTTTAACGTTTACAACCATAATATAGTTTGTGGTAATAAGTTCCAGTATCAGTTCATCAAAGTCTGTTTTTCTTGGAGCAGCAGTCCAACTCTAAAATGATCTCATTTGCTGTCAAGTAGGTTTATGAACTATTGCGTGCTTTATGACTTTTGAGATTAGTAAGCCAGTCATTTTGCTTTCCGTGAGTCATTAATAGTGAGCAAGGTGAACATGTTGGCCAATCTCTTAACCATGGTTAAGAGATCATGATGGCATGTTCCCTCATTCAGCCTTTGTACCTCTTGGAACAAGTCTTCACTAGTGCTCTTAAGCGCAGATGAACAGTACATGGGGTAGACATTAGCCCTGTTACCACGGTATGAAACTGGTTAGGAAACCTTGGTTAAAAGGAAATCTGTTAGTGTTAATATCAATACTGATGTAGTCCTTAACTGTGGCTAACACTAGTGGGGAATTTTTTGGTGGAAATAGGAGGGAAGAGTGTGCACTCTTGCAGTTTACTGTAGATCACTAAAGATACAGGTGTATATGAAAATTCCTATAGAATACAGGTGTTATGATACAGGTGTTATGAAAAATCCTATAGAAAGGCGAGTATCTTGACTCTGACCTGATCCACAATTCAACAATTGTTCAGCACACCAGTAATTTCACTGATTTTTTCCCCTGTGTTGTAGTTACACTTAAATGGATTGCAGATTCCCAGTGAAAAATAGTTACTCCTACTAATTGAACTATAGATAACTATAGATATAATATGAAAATAATAGCTTAAATATATGTCATTCTTGGAGAGAACTTTTAATTTTAATTGTTATTACAGATATTATGCAACCTGTGAATGTGTTTATTAAAGGCAAAAGATTGAGGTTCAAAGTAGGATCCAAGGCTCATTGGTATCAGTTAAATTTGCTCTGAATTTGAGTGCATATTCATGAATTTTGCAAAGAGTGAGTTCACACGGTCACCATTGACATAATTTCTGTCATAACTTGATGACCTTAATTATTTCAGTTGGTAACTGTGTGAAGAGTCATCAGAGATAATTGTCTCTGAATATGTCATTTTGGGAGCAAAGTTGGAAGGTGATACATCGCATGATGTTTCCCATATTGAATGTATGAATTTTGTTCTCTTCATTTGTTGCAATTAATGGACTACTTCTGGTTAAACAGACTGACATGTAGACATTGGACCATGTTGAGTCAATTAACTCTGTCTTATTATGGTCAAAACATGAAGTATTTGCACTTCGAATATTTTATTTCTGAACTGGAAATTTTTATTCAGACAAGTACTATTTTGCTTTTGTTCAGGAAAAAAGTACTGAAGCAGATATCATTAATGTAGACTCATACAGTCAAGAATTTAGGATTGTAACTGATAGCAGATATATTAGGCAAATAAATGGTTGACAGTCCAATCCTGAGCTGCCTGACTGCCCGTGTGTGCAGCTGTAGCCAAGCCACAGGAGGCTTTCTGGGAGAAAGTCTACTCATCTCTCTGGCAGCTATTTTGCTGGCACAGAGGTGAAGGCATCTGTGTCAGGCTGCTTGGCCCAACACGGAGGTTGGGATCCGGCGGTGAAGACTGCCACTACTCCTGCCCTCCACTCCGCCCCACTCCCTTCCCAGGAATGCCTTCCTGCCTCACCCGGAACCGGTGCAATGCTAGCGACTGGTGCACTCACCGCTGCCAGCGTTATGCTGCCACCTCAGGGCAGTGGGTGCCAGCGTTGGCCCAGTAGTAACGGCTTACCACCGACTCTAGGAGTACCTTACGGCACTTTTGCAATGCCAGCGCCGGCAGTATGCTCATATCGTCGGTGCTGTGGGGCTCAGGATTGGGCCCTTAGTCTTTTTGGGTTTGTTTCAGTTATCTATAGTTAAAATAGGGAAAATAAAAAGGGGAAAGGCATAAATTCTTCAAATAATAGTCATATTTGTAGATCCATTCCTTTCTGAAGGAACACTGTTTATTTTCATACACAAGGAATTCCTGTTGATTTTGTGAATTGGGTATTCCCATTGCTTTGCATTTAATTTTTTTTTTTTGTAGTTGGTTATGAATCTGTGTCGTTATTGAATAATTTTGTGCAGAAACTATAGTTGTATCCAGAAAACTGTGCAGGGAGCTTTCATTCTTTCAGTAGGGCTTATTACAGCCCAATCCTGAACAAGTTTCCAGTGCTGATACAGCCACAATGCAGCCCCAAGATTTAGGGAAGAACAGTTACCTTACCTTCAAGAGGCCTCCATGACTGCCCCACTGCAGGATGCAGCATTCACCCTGTACTGTTGGCATGGCTGCATTGGTTCTTGAAAGTTAAATAGGATTGGGTTGTTAAACCTCTGATGTCAGCCTTCCCATGCTGTCTGATGATGATCTTATGTCATAAATTAGGGAAACCTGCCCATTCCAAAAGCAGTCTTTGTATTTTGGCCTTGAAATGAAATTAATCGCCGTCAAAATATTCTCTGGCTATGTAATGGTGCAATTAACAGCATGCATTATCAATGGTGAAATTACCTTTTGTTTCAATACCAAACTGCTGTGAGAGTAGCTTGCCAGTAGCTTACTGGTGAGTTCATAGCAAAAGTGAAGTTGAGGATACTTCAGCTTAAGCTTTCAGTGTAAATCCTGTTATTTACTAGGGTTTGGATCAGACTGAGAACAATTCATCCTTATTTAAAAACGTTTTTATATTTTCAGTGGTTAGAGTAAGAAACTTCAAATCACATAGAATTTTGCTAAATAAAATATTAGTTTTACTGTCTATCTTAACACAAATAACAATTTCTTTATTGTTTTAGTGGGAAGAAATTAGTGGACTGGATGAAAACTACACGCCTATACGAACATACCAGGTATGCCAGGTCATGGAACCTAACCAAAATAACTGGCTTCGGACTAACTGGATCGCAAAAGGCAATGCACAAAGGATTTTTGTAGAACTGAAATTCACTCTGAGGGATTGTAACAGCCTTCCTGGAGTCCTGGGGACATGTAAAGAAACTTTCAACTTGCATTATTATGAAACAGACTATGACACTGGCAGGAGTATCAGAGAAAACCAGTATGTAAAAATAGATACTATTGCAGCTGATGAAAGCTTTACCCAGGGCGACCTTGGGGAAAGGAAAATGAAACTCAATACAGAGGTTAGAGAGATTGGACCTCTGTCCAAAAAAGGATTCTACCTTGCGTTTCAGGATGTTGGTGCCTGCATTGCTTTGGTTTCTGTGAAAGTGTACTACAAGAAATGCTGGTCCATTATTGAGAACTTAGCTATCTTTCCAGATACAGTGACTGGTTCAGAGTTTTCCTCTCTAGTTGAGGTGCGAGGAACTTGTGTCACCAGTGCAGAAGAGGAGGCTGAGAACTCTCCTAGAATGCATTGTAGTGCTGAGGGAGAATGGTTAGTACCTATTGGGAAGTGTATCTGCAAAGCTGGTTTCCAGCAAAAAGGGGACACATGTGAACGTAAGTAGAAAACGTACCTTTTGCGTTCTTGTTCTGAATATTTCATTTCTTGCTGAAAAACCCCCACACATGTCTTTGAATCAATGCATTGTATTACATTGAATATGAGCCTGGAAATTTGTAAACTTCTCGCTCACTAGTGTAAATCAATTGCATTTAGGATGGAAGCCAACCATTGGATGTCACATTTCTGAAAGGCTATTAAACGGACTGTGCAGAGTACAGTTTATAATCTTTAATAGAGTTATGCGCACAGGGTAAATGCAGTTACATAATGATATTTTTTACACAGAAATAGGCCAAAGAGGACATTCCCGGCTTAATGGATATTCAGAATACCCTTGAGGAAATCAAAGCTTGCAGAGAAGATTCTATTAATATTCTTGTGTTTGAGGATTATTTGCTGCTTATGTAGTAAGCTTACGGCACAATCCCATGCATGTCTACTGAGAAGTAAATCCCATGTGGTTTACTTCCTGGAAATGTGCATACTATTCAAGCCTTATTTGTAGAAAACTGTACAGCAATTAAAATGAACAGTCTAACACAGTGTTATTCAAACTGTGGGTCAGGACCCACTTAGTGGGTCACAACATGTCAGTTGGGTCGTGGAAAGCTGGTAGCAGCCATCTTGGAAACTGCAGAACTTACTATATTCCTTTTGCGAGTGTTAAAAGTTTGAATTTTCAAGTGAAGGTTTTTAAAAAATTGTTTTTAGTTCAGTACTTTTACATAATAATTTGTCCTCATCTTGCGTTCCGTTAAATGTTTCATGGTTGTGCGATTGCTGCAAGAATGCCAGTTTGTGTTCTAGGAGTGTCATTTGATTACTTCACAATGACAATGCTTCCTACTTGATTATGTCACTTCTGGCTATGCCATCAGTTACAGGTTAATGACATCACTTCCAGTGGGTCCCCACACAAGTGCCATTCTAAAAAATGGGTCCTGGTCTAAAAAGTTTGAATAACGCACATCTGTGATGAGCAGCTGAAAAGAAGTTTGGGATGCAGAAACGTTGGGCAGGAGGATGGGGATGTGGTTGTGGGAAAAGCTGAAATCTCAAAAAGAAATGTCCACTGTGCATGGATCCTCCACATCCTTATCTACATTGGATGCCTTCATCTGTCAAAATACTATGGAGATTGATTCAAATGTTAGCCTTCCAGAATATAAACATGTCACTTATTTTTGTCCTTCAAACTTTACACTATTTGTACAGTGTAGAAGTGATATTGGCTTTGTACCTTTGCAGAACTGAAGAGATCTTTTAGCACTGAAAAGGGAAAGAATAAGTGCTTATGTGTTAACAAGGGCAATCTCATTAAGAATTGTAATGTGAAAACTGTCCATGCAAATCAGTTCAACCTGCTCTGTCACATTTTAAAGGATTTATCCCACTATCTTCAAAATTTATTAGTTGATTTCAGGGTGAGCAGAGAAGTTTTTAATAATAATTCTAACTTCATTTGTTTTTCAGAAAAAGTTGAGTAAAGTTTTAAAACTAATGTTTGCTGGGAGAGACCAGTGTTTGGGTAATTAGAATTTAAGTAAATTATAGGTTTCTTAATTTTAGACCTCAGTGATGTTGACAAAGGCATGCATTGGTAACTTTCACTTGAATATAGCTCTGTGTTCATTTTGCATGGACACTTCTCATGTCTGGTCTGCTTCCAAAGCAACTGTTAAGAGAATATCCTATGTTGGAAGTGATCCAATGTTATACTGTCCTTTGGTTTTTCTTTTCTCTCCCTTCGCTTTGGAAATGGTCCTGGTAAAAGTTTCAAAATACATCCTTGGTCCATACTTGAGAGATCTATTTTTGAAGAAGTCTTGGAAATGATAGGTTAAATCCCATTAAAACTGTAAGGTATTTGACGTTGGGAGAACATGGAATGACTTAAAATGTCTTTAATCAGCTGTGCCAGACTGATACTAGTTAGGACTTTCTGCTGTGAAAGCATTAATGATCAACCTTTTAATACAGTTGAAAGAGTAATATGCCCACTTTGATAGCAACTGTCACTGAATAGTGACAATAACAACAACAATAATAATACTTGGATTTATATACCGCCTTTCTTAGGTCACCAGATTTCTCTAATGACTATAACTCAAGGCGGTTTACATAGGCAGACTTTATTCAGAAACCCGAAGGTTTTTACAATTTATACAGAAATGTTCTATCTTCCAAGAACTACACACATACAGATGGATCTTTCTGGATTTAGTCCTTCTTTCTGGCCACCCGTTTGTCTTCTTGCTGGCTGATAAACGGCTTCCCTGCTCCCACCAGAGAAGCGGCTGATTTCGGCACAACTCCCCCTCACACAAGGCAGCCGAAGCTCAGCTGTTAATCAGTCACAATTAACGAGGTCTGCCGCTCACAGAGACTTGCGGCTGTCCCGAACTGGCGACCTTCAGATCTTCAGCTCTTATCTTCAGACAAACGGAGGCATTAACCCTCTCGACTAAATCTCCTGCCCTCTCGACATCAATCCAATTGGTGCGTGCGTGTGTGTGTTCACTTTATGGCTTTGTAGTATGCCAAGCCAGAACTCTAACTCAAGACCTCAGCTCATGACTATAGTGGGCCTTTCAGCTATTTCCATTGTGCATGCCTTTTGGATTATTAATATTAAATGTTGAGTGTTGATTAAAATGTACATTCTTAAAGGAGAATGCTTGTAGTTCAGACTCTTGCATTGGCTCTGCAATATTTAAGCACAGTACAATCTCTGTGTGGAAGGCTGCACAGAACGTGGGCACTGTTGCTTCTGACATAGTACTAATTGTCTTTTTTGGAGTGGAGGATACAGTCTGAGGGCCCAGTCCCATTTAAATTTCCAGTGCTGATACAGCTATGCCAGTGGGCATTTTCTGAAGTGGAGAGGCAGTCATTACCTGAAGGTAAGGGAATGTCGGCTTCCTTATCCTGGGCTGTATTGCAGCTACATCAGCACTGGAAGGTTGGATAGGATTGGGCCCTATGTGCCCAGCCCAGCCTTCAGAAATGGATACCTGATGCCACCTATTTGGTACTGTGAGTGGGCTTTAATTCACCACTACCAGCTGATGTATAGCTGCTGAATGAGAGGATCTAGAATGTAAAATTTCTTTTGTTTTTCTTTTTTTTTCTGGGCTCTCATGTTGAAAGGAATTTGCACACAGAAGCTTCTTGTTTTGCAAGTTGCACTTGTTGAATTGGAATGATTATGTAAAAAACAACTAATTCATACTTCTGCTTAGGAGTGCTGCCTCAAGTACTAAGTTTATACAGGTTTATCCATTCTACTTCTAAAACAGATATCCCCAATATAATGAAGGTAAAACCTCTATTATTCTTGCCAACAGAAATAAGTTAGAAGTAAAATGCATTGCACAAACACCAATTTTTCCTTATTTTTTTTTCTTTACCATAACACAACTCATGGAGACAATTTTGAGACAACCCAGAAGAGATAAATAATCTTCTGCATTATTTGTTGTTTTAAGTGATCCTTTAGGATTTAGCTATTTGTGTAACCAAATCTGCATAAGCTCCTGTTGTCAACAAGTTGTTGATTTATCATCCAGTTTTTGATCATTGATTTAAAATAAAACATATTCCTATTAATATAGATTCCTTTTGGATACTTCTGCTAGTGCAGTAAAGAAATTAATTCAGGGTCCAATCCTATCCAACTTTTAGGGGCCTATGCAGCCGTAAGGCAACCCTGACGTAAGGGAACAGATGATGCCTTACCTTGAGGAGGCCTTGATAACTGCCCCCCCCCACTGTTGGCATGAGTGCATCAGTGCTGGAAGGGTGGTTAGGATTGGGCCTTCAGACTTGTGGGGGACTTTAAAAGAAGATGGTGTGCCGGATAAGATGTGACTTTTAATTTTGTGTTAGAATATTGTGATTGAGACTCTCCTCGCTATTTCTTTTAAAAACAATATTCATGTAGTGTGCTGATATAGTGAGCTAAGCCATAATGTAAGGTATGTGGGAGTTTTACTTCTTCAGTGCTATACTCCCACTGAAAATTCCCCTTCCAGCCCCAGATATGTGCCCCAAGAGGCAAAACTTTTAAAATTCCTCTAGGCGGCAGCATTTAGCAGGAATATCCATGGAAGAATGGATTAGAAACATTTTCCTCCTTAATTTGCTGTCAGTAGAATCTGAGGCCCTTACACACACTTTTTGGAAACTCAAAAAACAGGGTACATTCTAATTACCAGAGTCTAGCATTCTGTTAAAACGTCCAGTTTGAATTTTTCTCACTAGCTAATTTCTCATGGTGGTATAATGTTAAGTTTTGTCTTTATACAGAAAGGACATTTGCATAAAAATGAATGAGGGTTTTTGTGGGTGGGGAAATTTTGAGAAGACTTGATATAATCCATATTCCATATGTTCTTTGTTACTTTAAAAGGGATAGGAAATAAAATCCGTTTGCTTATACACAATGATATAGTATTTCATGCGGTAGGAAGTGCTTCTCAGTGTGCATGAAATATATATGAAAATTAATTTGGCGTTATGTCTGAAAATTCATATTTCCAGTGCAGGCAAAATTGAGCCACTCTTCCATTTAGCAGCTTTGTAACACCAGTAAAATAATCATCCAAAATATGGCAGGATGTTACAATTGTTTTTCCATTACATTACTATGTGAACTCTTGAATTATCTGCTGTACAGTGTACACTGCAATGTGAAATTCCAGTGTTCTGGACTGTGTGGCTGGGTGTTTTTAAAGTTGGATCATTAAGGGCTCAGTGGGATGTGGTGGCACAGCGGGTTAATCCGCTGTTGCTGGGCTTTCCAACCGGAAGGTTGGGAGGAAGGGAACGGTGTTGGGTGCACTACGGCGTAGAGTCATGCCGGCCACATGACCATGGAAGCTTGTCCTTGGACAAAACGCCGGCTCTACAGGCTTTTAAACGGAGATGAGCACCGCCCCCTACAGCCGGTCACGACTAGACCATTCGGTTGTGGGGAAACTTTTACCTTACCTAACCTGGAGATAGGCTGGCACCAATTCTCTTGTGCCAGCCTAGGAGTGTCACAGTGCGCCATTAAGTAAGTAATAATGAGTTTTCACTTACTATACATTGCAGTGTGAACTGCTTTGTGAACTTTTTTGTTGACAAGCAGTTTATACATATAGCTCAGGGTGCAATCCTATGCAGCGCTGAAATGGTGAGGCCGACTCAGCAGCGTCATATCCAACACTGCATAGGATAGGCTGGAGGCCCCCCCCATGGCAAGGGAGCGTTCGCACCCTTACCGTAGGGGACGCTCCAGCTTCCCCTATGTGCTCCTTGGATCTGCGCCCGCTAAAGAGCAGGAGCAGATCCAAGGAGACCGCGTGGCCTGAATCGGGGCCTTGCGGCCTCACAGACAGGCTTAGGATGTGGCCGCATAGCACCTCTCAAGCCCGCCCAAGTCCCGCCCCTGCCTCCCTCCCTCCCACCAATCCCTGTCCCGATATGGGACTGAGCCTCCCTTGCGATGGCCAGCTTTGGCCAACGCTAGGGAGGTGCTGCGCGGGCGCAATAGGTCTGGTGCTGTCAGCAGCGTTGCGTCAGCGCTAAGCGCCAGATAGGATGGCACTGCCTGACATTTTCATACTGGGGCATCACAACACCCCAGCCTGAAAGCCTCTGCTCCTCTACCTTTAAGGGGCAGGGCAAAAGCAGCAATGTGATCCCCAGGATCGTGTTGCTGTCTGGAGGGATAGGTTGCAAATGCATACCTATCGCTGTGCCTGAGGGGTGTGGGGAGCCCTGCTTATGCTTCAGGGCTCCTTAAACATCTGCAGTAGTGAAAAAACCTATCATGGCCCAAGCTATTGTGGTTTTGCTATCACAATCCGGAAGTGGGTCATGATAGCTTTTTTCACTGCTGTAGATGGTTGGAGAGCCCGGCGGAGGCCTCCCTATACCCCTTGGAGCCAGCGCAGCAAAAGGTAAGGCTCAGCCCTTGTTGCTCCAGAGAGTGAGGCAATCCTGGGGATTGTGTCGCTGCTTTTGCCCCACCCCCCGCAAATACTTAGAGCAGTGAAAACTCCAGCGTTCATGCCCATGAGAGTTTGAAAACTACTGATAAAACTAAATAAGGTACTAGTACGGTATCTTGTATCATAACCATGAAAAGTGATTCCTATCATCACTGTATGTCTGTTTCAAACCAAAGCAGGGACTTCTTAACAATGCATAAAGAGGAATAGCTAGTAATGCGGAAGCTGTATTAATTTATATGATGATAAATGTTCATGAACTATAATGGAGAGAAATAGGATGTTTGAATGAAGTAAAGTCTGTTCTGAAAGAACAGATAGTGGAGTAGCAAGGCTTTTCAAATTCAGGTGTACTAATTTCCTTATTACATAGCTGTAGAAATTCTGGTAAGATCATGTAGCATTGCAGATACAGTTCTTAATTTGCGCGCATGTTTCTGCCTCAGTATGCATTTAAAGGAGAAAAAGTGAGATAGGAATAAGAAATGCTTGTGAATGCTTGTGTTCTGGCAAGGTGAAAGGAAAAGATTTGCAGAGTGAGGAAGGGGCCACAGGGAAAACAAATTGGACAGGACCCTCTAAGCATTCCACTTATGAAACGATAGTGGAAGATAAAAGATTTATGTGATGAATATTTGCATGATTGGCTGAAACATTCCAAACCGCACGTTCCAGTGGAAGATAAAATTATGCACTCACTTTCACTCAGCTGTCAGTCCACTTGTATTGATTAGTTCAGGAATTCTAAAATGAGCCCCCCTTTACCTCAGAAACTATGGAAATTGTGCTCTCTTTGATCTTTATCTGGGCCTGAAGCTACTCTTATATTTATTGCCACTTAAGACTATAGTGTAAAAATCAATTATTGCTCCCTCGCTTTTAGCATTAATAATACATGGTCTTAATGTTTTCCCTCCATTGTGCAAGTCCCGAACTAGAATGGTATCCTAGTTGATTAAAACCAATAAGATGTTCATAGAACGTTTACATGTAGTCATTAAGCCTAAAAGGTTATGAATTAAACTTTCAAATTAATATGCTGCAGTAGATGAAATGGAATTTCTCAGCGCAATCCAAGATCCATGTTGGCATGTTCATGCCAGCGTGAGAATCGGTGGGCTGACGCAGAGAACCCAGGGCTGTAACAAGGTGGAAGGAGAGCAGCTCTGTAGGTGGGGCAGCCCGAGAAGGGGGTGGTGGAGCCAGGATGTTAGGCCAGAACCTAACCTCCATTTCCAGAGATGGCAGGGTGCTTGGACTTGCTCCTCCTAAACAGCAGGCGTAGATCTCCCAGTTGGGGCTTACTTGCCCCATGGTGAGCGCCCATGGTGAGCTCCATGCACAGTGCGAAACTTGTGTTAGGATACAGTGCAAGCCTGCCAGCCTGCCTGCTTTTATGCAAGTTAGGATTGCGCCCTAAGTGGCTGGATTACTGAGTTGTAGCTGTTTTTCCAGAATTTAGACTTATTTTTCGTTTATATTTGACATGAACTATCTATTCCTTAAAACATTTGAGTTTGTGTTTTTAAAATCTTCTGGACTTTTTTTAATTGATCAGACTAAGTAGAAGCTAACAGAGGTGAAAAGATTTTAAAAAACACAAATGTGTGATTTCAATGAATTTTGTAAACTGAAACATTCGAAATAGCTATCTGTTGTAAGCTATATGAAAGTTCTTTGAGATGCCGTTTCATTAAATTCAAGGAATAGTATGGTCAGTATATGCAGATCACTGTACTGCACATTAGCGCCACATACACAAAGTACGGTATTGGTGCATATTTTGCAAACTTGAGAAATTAACTTCTTTTTGGGGGGTGGGAGTTGTGTTGGTTTAACTCTTTTAGATGTATACAGGATCTAGTCAAGTCAGCACTGTGCATAGTACGAAGGCTCTGATGCAGTGGCCACGTATGCCTGCATGCTGCTGAACATGTTCTTGGAACTACTGCTGATGGATGGTGACTGAGGAGGAACCCTTACACTAACCACATAACTACAATGTTGTTTGGCAGATAAGAGAAATATATTGAACTGCATGGCAGGTGCTGTGCCTGGAAAGTGACTAACAGCCCAAGCCTATCCATGAAATGCACTGGTGGATCTCACAGGCTGCTATCACTGCAGCCACTCAGATGGTCTGTGGCTTTCTTCTGACAGTGCAGCTGCTGCTCAGCTCTGTGCCAGCATTGGCAGGCTGCAATCCAACCATCAGCACAGGTGAGATGACAGTGGGGGTTGGAGTGCAGATCACAGCAGCTGTGGCATCCACAGGATCTTGTACTCCCATTCTGGGCAAAATAATTGGCATAAATCTGAGTAGGCCCGTTGGGAAACAGGGAGTGGTTCCCATTGGAGAATCTAAGGAAGAGCTAAGTAAAAATTTTCTTTACTTGGCCAGCATGCAGAATGCAATAGAGGCTGTGTTGGCATCTTAACATCAACAGGCTGGCCCTTAGGATTGGGTCCTAAGTACAGTTAACTTGTCTTGGGTGGTGGTAGAAATATGGAGTATGGGCATTTGCCATTCTTCATGCATGGTGCCTACACTCCGTAGGCTACACTCCTACAATCAGTACCCCTGCTGTCACCGAAGAGTAGCCTCTAGTTCAGTGATGGTGAACCTTTTGGGCTTGGTGTGTCAAAAATTCAGAAATTGCTAACTTGACTCAGCTGGTGTGTCACCCCCTGCCAGCAAAATAGAAACAATTCTTTACATATTCATTAATTTTTTTTAAAAAAAATAGTCCAATCATGTGTAGTGCTATGTATTATATAAAGAAATGTCAAATGTTAAATAATTCCATTATAAAAATGAAATACTAGTAAAACAAACTCAGTTGTTATCAAGTGTTCGTAAATGCTGGTGTGTCAGCCGAAGCATCATGGTGTGTCGCCTCTGACACACGTGTCATAGGTTCGCCATCACTGCTCTAGTTAATAGCAGGTTGTCCCCCTGCATTAGTTCCCACCCAGCAGTCATATTCTCCTCACACTGAACTACTGCTCTAATGCAGACTGTGGGCTCTAGATAAGCCAAAACTGTACAATTTTAGTTTATTTGTAGTTTATTTTTTATTCAGTGTTACAAAGTATATTGCTTGTTATTGGAACAGAGTACTCCTGCTTGTGTAGAGCTCCTTGTGCTAATTTGAGCTTCACAGAGTTTCTTTGCAGCTATAGGCCTTGATCCAGTAGTAGTAGTGGATAATGAGGGCCTGATTTTACTTACAGTAAGCATTTACCGCTGGCACCAGTGTTACAAAAGTGTTCTTTAAAGAATGGCATTCATGCCAGGACCATCACTAGAAGTGATGTAATTAACCTGGAAGTGACATCATGGCCAGAAGTGACATCATCAAGCAGGAGGTGCCATAATTGTGTCAGTAATAAAATGACACTCCTCAAATACCAACCAGCATTGTTGGACTGTAGCAATTGCACAACCACGGAACATCTATTATGTATAGATGAATATTATGTAAAAGCACTGAGCTAAAAGCATTTTTTGAAAAAATTCTCACTTGAAAATTCAAATTATTAACACTCACAAAAGGAATATAGCAAGAATAAGATGTGCCGCTTCCAAGATGGTTGCTCCTAGCTTTCTGTGACCCACCTGATGTCAGGTCATGACCAGTGGTGGTATCTAAAGCGGGAGGAACCGGAACACTGGGCGGGACGTACGGTTGATTGGCAGCCCATCTGTTCCGTTACGCCGCCTGCCCACCCGCTGCATGGGCTGCCCCCAGTTGGCGCGCCCCACTGCTGCTCGCCCAGGCACCTGGCATGTCCCCCACCCCGGCCCCCCGGGGGGCAGGCACCCCCTCTGAGGCCAGGGCAGCCTGTGCAACTGAATGGACAGGCAGCCAATCACACGTAAGTCCCACCCAGCATACCGGTTCCTCCTGCTTTAGATACCACCACTGGTCATGACCCATCAAGTGGGTCTCAACCTACAGTTTGAGAAACACTGATATAGGTGTCAGTTTATGTGTATGAATTTCTTGTAATTTTTTGGGTGGGGATGACAACATTTGTAACAATTTGTTTGACTATCCAGAACTATCCAAAACATCTGGATACAATGCTGAGCAACCATACAAATGGTCTAGCTGTATAAGGAATACCTTGACAGTATGATTTTAATACTGTTTTTGTTCATATGGATAGCAACCTATTGTTTATAAATGATTTGGTATTGAAGGGCCATAAAAGCTATTTAACAAAGTAAATTTTGTTTAACAATTGTATTGTCATCAGTTCTTTCCTGTCAGGAGTACTATTCTTTGATTATTCTTACCCAAATATTGGCATCATTCCATTCTTTTTGTGCCAGGTTAGAAAAATATTCTTGTAACTGTTTATGACTCTGATGACACTGCAGGTAAAAAATAAAACACCACTTCAACACTATTCACTTATTCACTTATAAAGAAATAGTTTAGGATAATGCTAATTAGTGTTCTTGCTCCATTTATTATTGCTTGCTATTAATCACTAATAGTAGACTTATGCTTGACTCCTCAAAAATCGATCCATCTAAGTTCAGTGGGGCTTACTCCAGGCAAGTTGTGCAGCATTGCAGCCTTAGTACACTTTTTACTAACTAGGACATTTCCTCTCTGTAAATGGAACTTAATGTTCAGACATTATTTATTTATTTTATTTATTATTAGATTTGTACCCCGCCTTATTGTGCCCGGCACCCAAGGCGGCATTACAATATAGATATAAAAACAATATAACAATTCACAATTAAAAACAATTAAAACAGAATTAAACAATACAATCAAAAATTAAGAACACAATTAAAAACAAATTTAAAAACAATATAAAAACAACAAGCCCCGTGGGTTATAATAACCAGCCAGCCTGTCAACAGTTAAAAGCTTTTTGGAATAAAAAGGTCTTCAGCCCCCGCCGAAATATAAACAAAGAGGGAGCAGTTCTCAATTCTAAGGGGAGGGTGTTCCAGAGTTGGGGGGCCACCACCGAAAAGGCCCTCTTCCTGGCCGCCACCCCTCTCACTTCTCCTGGTGGCGGCACAGTCAGGAGGGCCCCCCCCAGATGATCTAAGAGTACGGGTTGGATTATATGGAAGAAGGCGGTCCCTCAAATACCCCGGACCCGAGCCGTAAAGGGCTTTAAAAGTCAAAACTAGCACTTTGAATTGGGCCCGGAATAGAACCGGCAGCCAGTGTAGTCGCCGGAGCAGCGGCTCGACAGAGTCAAACCGATGTGCTCCAGCAACCACCCGAGCCGCCGCGTTCTGTACTAGTTGTAATTTCCGGACCGTCTTCAAAGGCAGCCCCACGTAGAGCGCATTGCAATAATCTAATTATTATTAGGTTATTATGCCCACTAGGGCATGGGTCACAGTGGCCAGGTCCGCACAGCTCAGGTACGGCCGCAGCTGGCGGATCAGCCGAAGCTGAGCAAAGGCTCCCCTGGCCACAGCCGCCACCTGGGAGTCCAGGTGTAGCTGTGAATCCAGGAGAACCCCCAAGCTGCAAACCTGCTCCTTCAGAGGAAGTGCGACCCCATTCAGAGCAGGACGATAGTCCAATACCCGAGCCGTGGATTTCCGAACCAAAAGCACCTCTGTCTTATCCGGATTTAATTTCAGCTTGTTCGCCCGCATCCAGCCCCCAACGGCCTCCAGACAGCGATCCAGGACCTCAACCGCCTCCTCAGAATCAGGGGGAAAGGAGAGATAAAGTTGGGTGTCATCAGCATATTGATGGCACCCCACTCC
>JAJKFI010000012.1:502167-512741 GCA_029204185.1 Lerista edwardsae
AACCTAAGAGGTCGGGGTGCCGAACAAGCGTCCCCCAGCACCACCTTCTGGGATCTGTCAGTCAGGAAGGAGCGGAACCACTTCAAAACAGTGCCTCCAAGCCCCAACCCGGCCAGCCGACCCAGAAGGACACCATGGTCGATGGTGTCGAAAGCCGCCGAGAGGTCCAGCAGGACTAACAGGGTCGCACTTCCCCCGTCCATCCCCCGGCGCAGGTCATCCACCAAGGCGACCAAGGCAGTCTCCGTCCCGAACCCCGGCCTGAAGCCAGATTGGAATGGGTCCAGATAATCCGTTTCTTCCAGAACCCTCTGAAGCTGGGTTAACATTATGTTCAGTGTTGTGTGTTGGGAGAGGACCTGTATTAGTTCTTTAACCGCATCATCATCCTTTGGTAATGTTGCCTTTCCCTTTCCTTCTTCTGTTGTGTTTCCCTCAGTCCAAATTTAGAGTGTAAGCTCCTAGGGGTAGGAGTCTGTCTACTATGTAAAGCAGTGGTCAGGGAACAGGGGCAAATTACCCCAAATGGGGTAAAAATGAAATTCCTGGGGGTAATGGACAGATAAGAGTATGCCCCCGCCTCCCTTTTCCCTCATCCTTCCTTCATGACCAACGTTCTCTCTTCTGACCAATGGGAAGTTCCTCTCACGCTTGATGGATTTCCCTTGCTTCCAATAGGAGATTAGAAGTGGCAAGGTACTTGGCCCCCAATAGGCAGCGTTCCCCTCCCTTTCCAGGCAGCGAAGAAGGCCATGGTTATCGATCCCGCTGCTCGTAGAGGGAGAAGGAAGCAACAGCAGAGAAAATGGCGGCTGTGGCTGCAACTGCGGCGGTGCCAGGTTATGGGGGAACTGGCGAGGCCAAGCCTATTCCAGGCAGTAAGGCCGGCGCAGACCCACTCCCGGCTGGCATTCAGGCAGCCATGGAGTTGACGGTGCTCGACGCCAGGGAAGAGCCCGAACCAGCTCCAGGTGGGGAGGTCGAGGAGCCGCCGCCACCACCACCCAGGAGCCCGGCAGGGACGCGAGACGTGCAGGCGTGGGGGAGGCTCTGGTGAACGGCTGAGGTGTGTGCGTGCATGTGCCCGCAGGCATGCACGTGTGTGTGTGTGTGTGTGTGTGTGTGTGTGTGTGTGTTGAGAGGACTTCTGTGGGCGTGCCTCTTTGCTTGTGAGCAGCTAGGGCTCTCCCTGGGTTTGCCTTGTCTTGCTGTCCCAAGGAGTGGGGCGGGCGGGTGAGCGAGTGGGGGGCGGGCTGGGGTGCCTGCGCCTGTGCAAGGAATCAAGGACACAAAGAGAGGCAGGAGGCAACGAGGCAAGGCGAACAGCAGAAAACAAAAACAAAATCAGAACTGCGGTTGCTGCCCCCCCCGTGTGTGTGTGTGTGTGTGTGTGTGTGTGTGTGAGAGAGAGAGAGAGAGAGAGAGAGAGAGAGAGAGAGAGAGAGAGAGAAACAGACAGACAGACAGCCCACCCCAATCTGTTCATTATAGAGAGAAATCTTAAGTCCAAGTACCTAAACTTGTTGTCAAAAAGGTAAGCTAGTTGTAACCCAGAAGGGTTGAATTCTATTCTCTCAAGGTCTGCAGGTGTACCCAAACTCCTTACAACTTCATATTATAGCATTAATTAAGCGTATTAATTAATTAAATAAAAAGCAATGGGTTCCAATATGTAATTTTTTTTCTTTTGTTCTGGCGGGGGGGGGGGGTAACGTCAAGGGGGTAACATCGGCGTATCTAAATATATTTTGGGGTAAAAGGTAAAAAAGTTCCCTGACCCCTGATGTAAAGCATCACTTATATTGCTGTAGGAATAGTAGTAATTTGTGTTTAACAAGCATATCCAAATGTTTATATAATTCCCAAGGTCCAGACATTGAAAACGATTGCTGAAGAATGTAGGCAGCCCCATCTGTTTAACTTTAATCATTCCAGTAGCCCTATTGACTTTATATTATTAAAAGTTCTGATTCACAGCCCAGTTAAGTAAAAAATACATACATGCAATCTGATACTCCATTTCCTGGAGTGGGAGAAGAGCTCAGTTGTGGATTTAGCTAGCTGTGGTTGGCAGGTGGTAGGCTACTAGTTTGAATTATAAGCACTCTACTCAAATGAGTATTTAGACATCTTGTCCAGGTAGCTTGACCAGTGGTGCCATAGGAGGCATTATTACCCTTAGAATACTTGAAACCAAAACTGAAGGATGAAGGAGCCATAAATTTTGATCTGGTAGTTGGTAGGTTGATCGCATATACTATCAGCTTTGGCATCATACAGGTTTTGTTCAGCTGGGATGCCTGCAGTGCATTTAAGAAAAGACAGTAGCATTCATTAAAATTCAGTAGATGTCATACTGCTTGTTGCCCGTCAAAAAATGGAGTCTAGAAGAATATTGTGGTTGATTGATGGACATACTTGGAGAATCTACACAAACAAGCTGCTTAGGTAACTTGAGCACATGAAATCAATGTAGCATAAGCTCAAAGATCTTCTCAGCAAGGTCTGATTCTTAATCTAATAAAGTTGCAGCCCATTAAACCTCATTTATGGTCTCTATATCTTCCTTCTTCCTCCTGGGGTGGGGCAAAATGCAGAAGCTATTCAATTTTTTTCTTCAGTGACCATCCAAGGCAAATGAAGTTGCTATAGCAAAGTACTTTAGTATGTCACAATATCATTAAAAACATTAAAAACATTGCTATATTTAGAAACTGCAAGATTGTGCATTGTGTGAAGAGTACACATCCTTTTAAGAATCTTTTTTTCTAACATTAAACAAATCCAGCATTCCATTCTGCCAGCTAATAATTAACTAGCTGGTGGGATTTATAGCTATATTCCACCTGTAAGCTTGACATCCTGAGGCTTAACATGTCTAAATTCTTAACGGAGATATCAAATATCAACCCAGTCTCTCCTGTTATGGATCAAATATTCTGTCATCAAAGACTTAATCCTTGTACTCAGTTTTGCCTTATTTGCACTTAGTCATGTACATTTTGTTTTGTTTGTTTCTGGAGAGAAAAAGCTTAATTTCCTGCTTGTCGCTTTTCAGATTATTCAGGGGCCGCAAAGAGTGGCTGGTCTTAGAGTAACCAGCCATTAGTGGCCAGCTTGAGTATAGTAAAACACATTTGATCATATGCAAAGTTCTTTCCTGTAGCCTTTACTTATCTCCATATAGACTTGCATAACAGGAGTTGCATGACAGATGGTATGTCTCCCACACAAGTTCATTTGACACCCTGTCTCGCTCTCAAAATTACACACTTCCCTCATATTTCTTACTGAGATGGCTAACACACTGTTAACCTATTTTAAGAGATATTAAAGCAAATGTTTACACAGGATTACTTCTCAGGGAAGAGATCTGCAGTAAATAGGCAGCCCAATCCTGAGCTGTCTGGTTGCCGCAGTTGCAGCTGTAGCCAAATGGCAGCACCTTGAGAGAAGGGAATGTTTGTCCACTTCTCCTGGATAAGCCCAGAGACACACCAATGGGTCTTCTTTGGGTCTGCGCTAGCTACTGGTCCCACCCCGCTCCGCCCCTTCTCTGCCCAGGAATGCCCTCTTGTCCCTTCCAGAGTTGGTGAAATGCTGGGGGCTATCAAACTCGCCACCCTCTGGTTCCCTGTTGCTGCCTCCAGGCGTGCCTCTCTGGTGATTCATCAGTGTGGGTGATAAGCCCTTACTGCCCACACTGGATAAGCCTTACGACTCGTTTGTGACACTGCACGGGTGGTACACTCGTACCACCTACACTAGAGGGCTCAGGATTGCACCCTTAAGCCACAATCCTATGCTCATTTACATGAGAGTAAGAACCTCATGTATCCACTGATTTGACTCACCTTTGATATTGGGGTCCACTTTTAAATGCCTTGTAACAAGGAAAAAAAGTACCAAATTCCATTGCTTACCTTTGCGCTGTTAAACCGCACAGGTTGCAAGCTTCTAGGGATTAAATGTTTTCACCCCAGAATGTGTGGGAAATGGATCTTTAAAACTATTTTTCCATGGATTTGATATCCATTAGGGGTTCCATAACAGAACTTCTGTGGATAACAGGGCATAACTATACTTGTGATTAAACATGCAAAGGATTGCACTGTTAGAGGAGGGGGAGGGAGAAAGTCACAGCACTATAAATGTGTTACTGTATGCATATTATGACTTAATATTATGGAATGTTAATGTTAATAAGTCATAATATACTGTATGTATATTATGACTTAATATTATGGAATATTATGGAATATTATGAATTAATATTATGGAATCTATAGAGGACATAATACTTGCAGCTTATTTAACACTTGGTTTTTCGTTGCCCATCATACAGCTCTATCATAGATGGTTACTAATAAAGAAGAGTATTTTCTTCCTATTAAGTATTTTCTTCCAATTCTTCCTATTAAGGCCAGTCTATCCACCTTTCACATGCTTGAGATGGTTTGAGGTGATCATGGTGAGAAGTTATATATCATGTAATATTGTTTTTGGATAAAATCTGAGACTCCCTAGTTTCTCTCATTTTTAGTAAAGTTTTGCTACATGGAATTCGTATGTGTACTTCTTTAATATAAGGAATCCATGCCTCTTTAGGAAACACACATGCATATATACAGAAATTTTAAATTATTTTAAAACACTCCATGTGATACTTTAGAGAAGGCAGCATCAGCAAATCAATCTCTACCCCACTTAGGGATTTGCATGTTCCAGCCTGTTCAGGGATTCCTGCTCCTTGATTTCAAGCTGCAAGTGGTGCCTGTTGATCACTTATCATTTGGTCCCAGATTGAGCAAGTTATGAATAGGCATTTTTGAAAATGGTGTTATTTTTACAGATTTTGTGGTTTGAAAGGCAGAAAGCAGTATTGTGTGTCCCCCACCCCATTCTCATTTTTTTATTAAATTTAAATGCTTTAAAAGTGTATTAGGTAGGTGATATAGTGTCAGCAGTCACAGTATTATTTCTAATTGGAAAAGTAGCCTATTTTAATTTCTGGAAAATAAACACCAAAATGTGGTATTTTGTGGCTTTATGTGTTTTTAACAACAGCACCCCAGTTATGAAGCATCTTTCTTCCATATAAATGATTGAAGTTGGGTAAGGAGAGCTAGTATGATGCATTTTTTTTACCACTTCAAACTGAATTCCTCCTAGGGAAGATGGGAACTGTGAAGCCACAATTGTCTCCTTTCCTTGTACAGAAGCTGTCCAATTCTATATAAGGAGGCATGAAGACTTCCCTTTCCTCATGCCTAGAGAACAAAATATTTGTAGAGTGGGAGCAAAGTTCCAGCACAGGTTAGGATTGCACCCTAACTATGCAGTCCTACTTGGATATAAGTCCTATTGTGTTTAATAGAACTTTCAAGACAGACCATGAGTTTTTTGAAAATTGACAAGACATAACATGCTTCTGGTGAGAGGCTAACATCCCTTAATGGCCCTACTAATAAATGATCCATCCTCAGACTCCTGCAGCGCACCTGCAAATCATTTGTGGAATACCAATGTGCATACTGGCTGAAAATTACTTCACTATTGCTTTTGAATTGAAAGGAAAGCTAGTGGCTGGAAGTTCCAAGTGTAGGTGGGAATGAGGAAAAGGAGAAAGAAGAGTGCTTTTGAGTTCAGGAGTAGCTAAGCTTGAGGTAAGAGACATAAGAGACAAGTCCTGAGCGGGAGGCTAACAAGGTTACACTGCTGCATTCAAGAAAAGTAAAGCAAGAGTTTGTCTCTATGGATAAGGAAAAAGGGAAAGGAAGGTTAGGGGAGGGATAGCAAATCTGAAAGAAAACTAAGCTGGCATAAAGGAACTCATTGTCTGTAGAAAATTGGAACAGTTTCTAGAAGCTGAATCCAAATGCTGCAGCCATGCCAGAACAGCAGCAAAGAGTCTGGGAGCATGCTTGGCAACCTTAGCTATCCCTGTCTGCCTGCTAGAGACAACGGTTTCTGCCCCCAGAGTGTCTACCTGGCTTTCAAACTTTTATTTTAAAGAGCTCCTTAGTCAAAAAGGAAAGTGATAGGGCACTGGGAATGCTCAGAAAACGTATAGTTGGCCAGGATGCCTCATTTCCATGGTGATCTGGTTTGTGTACTCCTTCAGTTGTTCTCTTGTCTGATGCAGAACAGTATCTTGTCTACAAGATTGCTAAGGATTTCACAGTAAAACTTCATTGGCCTTATCCAGCAAAGCAGGATTGGGACAATACGTGCATGCATATTCTCTTGCTTAACTGGACACTGCTTAGAGAGACTGGATAGAAATGCCCAACAGCTATGTGATGTCCATTTGGACATGAGGAATCTGATTAATCCACCATTTGCACTATATTCGTTCATATCTACAGTGTGATAACAGATGCACATTTTCAAAGGACTTTAGATGGTTCATCATTAATACAGTATATCTATATCTGATTCAGTATTTATATAGCATTTTTTTCTGAAGTGTTCAAAACAAGTTGCCTACAGCAATAGCTTGACTTTCATCCACTTGACTCTTACTGCTTCACTCTTTCAGTTGTTTTCAATTATAATCGCATTTCAAATTTCGTCCACGTGCTTTCCTCTTTCATCCAATTTCATCCAGCCTTCCATGACATTTGTCAATGTGCTTCATGTTTATTTTATTTCTGGTTGATTTAGGATTCACGTGTGTTATATATTTAGCTATTTACATTTTCTACTTGCCAAAATAAATTTGCAAGCTAAATATGATTCGACATTTATCCATTTTTGACTTTTATCCATGCTGTGGTCCCTAACCAGATGAAAATCCAAGGTATTGCTGTACATAATCTCAACAGGTCTTACAATAACCCTGTAATGCAGGGCAGTGATACCTTCGCATTGCATATGAACAGTGAGTCAAGCGTCTTGTCGAAGAAAAGGGAGTTAATTGTTGAGCTAAGATTTCAGCTAGGGACCAATGCTGTTGCTGTTCAAATTCTGGGCCAAGCTGATAATCCCCCCTCCATGATTTTGATCCAGATTCCCCTGGTATTGCTATGTGTATCAGAAAAAGCAAGCCTGCTTGGGCAATAGATGTGATTAAAGTCACATCCAGTTTGGCCCATTTAGAATTCTAACAAAATTGCATGTGGGAGAACAACACAGACAACAGAATTTGAGCTGTGCTGATGGAATAGGTCATGGAATAGGCTTTGATTCTTAGTCAGAGGAATGGGGGGGGGGTCTTATCTCCAAGGGATTGGCTGGCTCTCCATGTCTTTGGAAACAGAGTCAGCAAATTGTTGGCTTCTCATGCATTGAGAGCATTCGCCCACCAGTCTGGCCCCGCCTTGATCAGGAGTGACAAGGTCTTCATGGGGCTCTTCAACTCCATGTTTTTTTGCAGGCTAGGTCAGAATTTTTCCTCCTATCTCTCCATGTTGGTGAGAAAGAGCCAAGGCCCTTTGGGGGTGGTGGAGGAAGGGTTGAATCAGCAGCTTTCCTTCCCCTTGCTTTCTCTTGGATTGATTGGGGCTCAGAGTGGGTTATACTAAATCATGGTGGACCTCACAGGCCCTTGTTCCTGCTATTCCTTGTTCCAGCAGTACCTTGCCCAGACTGCAACTGCAACGACAGGCATGAGGCAGCTGTTTCTGCAGGATTCTGCTATCAAGGGAATGGGCTCTTTTTACCATGACTTGCAGCACGACTCCAGTAATTTGCAGGCACTTCTGAGAACACTTTTTTTTAATTCCCTTGTTTCAACTGAGAGCAGGCAGGGGAAATTTGTGAGGCTCTTGCCGTTGCAGTGGCTGAAGAAGAGATCCCGGGTGGCTTTATACACTGCACAGAAGCGATGGCCTCCTGTTCTCACCTTTTGTTTGTTTGAATGGTTGAATGTGCAGAGCACACTAAAAAGAGAATGACAGGCATGCTGCTTTTGGATCTTTCTACAAAGTTGCAGATTCCTTCATAGCCAGGTATGACTGCTGATTGCAGATCTCGAAAGGTGGTGGGCCATACTACCAGGGACCCACCAGGAACCATGCACAGGATGCCTCTCAGTCTGATGTGGAGTGATTTATCAGGTACAGGCTCAGCACCTTCAATTGATTAGAGCAGTGATTCCCAAACTTGTGGGTTGTGACCCACCAGGGAAACTGGAAAAGAGTGTTTCCCCTTTAAGGGCATGGCACAGAAGTTGGCAGGACCACAATCTCCATGATTGTGCTGCTGCTGGGCAGAGAAGAGTTTTTCAAACTTGGCCTGCATGTGTGTGTGCGTGTGTGTGTCTTTATGGCTCTTTGGAGCCTGGGGAGCCTGCAACCCTCTCTGCAGGCCCCCTAAGGCTTGAAAATGTGTGTGTGGGGGGGGAACCTCTTTTGGTTTTCAGCCTAAAACAGGAAGTGATTTTTTTTCCTTTTCACAACCTTTTCAAGGGGAAGAGGGGGTTGCAGGCTCCCCAGAACTAAGGAAGCCTAGTAAAAGGTGGCTAGAGAAGGATACAAAGACTCAAAGGAAAGATTGCATTCATAGCCTCTTCCAAGGCCCTGTAAGAGTTGTAGAAAGACACTCCTCCAGGAGTTTTTCCAGTTGCTAGTGCCACAGAACACATAATGACTTCCTTTCCTCTTAATTGTCAATTTTTAGTGACTCAGAGACAGGTTACTCCTCTCGTAAGCTCAATCTGCCTCTTAAGGGCAAACAGTATAAATGCAGAGCCTTTACTCCATAGATGAGGGCAACAGTCTGGGTCCCACTAATCCTAAATCACGCAGGCAAAGCTCAAAAGTCTCTTTGGAGGGAGACCTTTCGTGATTCTCTTTCATGATTCTCTATCAGATTAGAAGCTTCTGTGGTTGTCACCTAAAGAGAGCAAACTGTCTAAGGAAAAAATGACAGATCAAAGTTTGCATGACAAACTTTTTCCCACTGAGCTTTTTTCCAAGCTTCTGTACAAGAAATTTGTATTCTATAGTTGGCCCCAGAAACAGAGGCCTATGTGGAAGAAGCCGCAAGTACATTCAAAGCAGCAAAGGCAGTTTTTTTCTCCATAGGGATTGGTTAAGCCACTGTTCATACATCTGTACGGCCTCTATCTTCCTCTTCTGCAATTCCTTTAGTAGCTGAGAGTAGACCCAGAAATGCCTGTGGCAAGTGGGTAGAGACTGCTCTCAAGTGCAACTTTAAGGCATCAGCCGAGCATCACACACCTCTAGCACCGATTCCAGGTGAATGGCTAGAAGGGACTGAGGAGTTGGCAGTGAACCCCAGGAAGAGTTTACTAGGAACTCCGGGAAGAGCTTCAGTAGCTCTCACAGGTCAAAGAACAGATAGAAGCACCCCTTGATGCTGCAAGCTATCCAACATCTATCAGAGCAATCAAACCTGTTCTTTGGTCCCAGAGGTGTTTTTTTGGTTCCAAATAACAACAAACAAACCCAGACTCAAATGGCTGAACATATTTCTACTCATGAAGCAGTTCAAGAGGAAGACGCTGCATTCTATTCTGGCTGCTCTACATTAGGAAGATTTTGGGCGGGGGTATTGATCAACTAATTTGAGGTATAACTTTACATCCCTAAAGTTTTGGAGGCATTGGAGATTCTTGAAATTTGGATCTCAGCATTACCAGTACTGGGCTTTGCCCTCTGGATGGACATAATCAACCAAGGTCTTTGCAAACGTGGCTCAAGTCATTCATTGAGCTGGCCTACGTGTCCTTAGGAAAGAATTCTTCAGCTAGAGTGAAAGCTCAGTCACCTTTGTGGGTGGAACTACTTCAGCAGCCTGTTTAGGCAGTGTTCCTCTGAGTGATCAATTCATTAATATTTTTTATAAAGCATGCATATAAAAGAATAAGAAAGAAAAGGTACATTTTCTGTTTTTCTATCATACATTCACAATATTGTAGTTTAAGAATACTTATTTGTATGAACACTGTGTAGATAACATATTGCTAGACACCAGTCAAAAGGAGTCCATCAAACATTGGCATTGATTGATGGACAGCCTCTGAAACGACATAGCTACAGTCTGTTAGGTCATTTGAGCATGCGGGCCAGTGCAACATAACTCCAAAGATTATAAAATAATCCTTTACCTGAATCATCTCAGGGTATGTGACATTCACTTGAAATCACAGTTTTCTAAAATCTATGTGATCCATTCCTTGATCAGGAAAATATAATCAAGTTACTTTTCCATAAATTTAAAATTTACATGGGATGTTCCCATAGCAGTAGTGTGTTGCTTTCAAGTGAGCATTTTCACACACACACACACACACACACTAGCTTTTATGTACCCGGCTTCGCCCGGATGTTTATATGTCCCCTCACTGACCCCCCCCCCCCCACTCACCAAGCATACAGATGGCCTGTTTATATGTCCCATCCCTGACCCCCCCTCACATGTGTGCCCAGGTGTTTATATGTCCCATATCTGACCCCCCCCACTCTCATATGTGCCCGGGTGTTTCTATGTCCCATCCCTAACCCCCCCACTCACGTGTGTCCGGGTGTTTATATGTCCCATCCCTGACCCCCCCCCACTCACATGTGTGCCCGGGTGTTTATATGTCCCATCCCTGACCCCTCCCC
>JAJKFI010000012.1:512751-566448 GCA_029204185.1 Lerista edwardsae
GCACCTTGTGCCAACTGTCCACTGCCAAGCAGGGACCGCCCACATGTCCACAGAACACATTTCCCTGGCCCTGTATCAGTTTGCCTGCGGGAAACCTATTTGCTGCTGTTTGTTTTCAACTGTAAAGAGTTCAGTTGCTGCCTGAAGATTCCGCATGTCATTTGCATGTCATTTGCATCTCATCATGACATCATCAGAGCCTCGGAATGCTGCGGCTCAGCCCATAACCACCCATAGAGAACCACAAATTTGCTTTTACCCGCGCCCGTGGGGGCGCGATCCGTTCCAAAACCATGCAGCGACGGTCTCGGGGGACCATGGCACCCACGTGCTGAGTTTGGCGCGAATCGGTCCAGGTGTTGCGTAGCCTATGTGGAACAGACAGACAGACAGACAGACATACGCTCTTCTTAAGTATATATATGTGCATATATATATATATATATATATGTGTGTGTGTGTGTGTGTGTGTGTGTGTGTGTGTGTGTATACTTAAATGCATCTGCCATACCTTTCCATCACCCAATTATATAACACAAAGGGATTCAAAACCAGAGATTAGGCAGGTGCATAGCACATATTTCATTGTTTCTAATTACATTATTTTAAATAAAGCTAATATGATCTACAAGCAGGTTTTCATTGCTGCCTTTGGAAATTCAAAAGAATATGCACACTGAGCTGTGAGCTTTCCTTAGTTCATTGGGGAGGTTTTGGGTTTTTATAATTATCAATTAATCATCTATTTAGATCTCTTTGGGTGCCTTGAGAGATGTTGCAATAATCTCTGCTCTGTGGTAGAATTGGTCATTACATACAAATCTGTAGGAATCGGCCAGCGACAACCTACAGCTGGTTACTGAATTGCATGTACATCAAGGAGCAAGTGCTTTCATATATCACAATCATTTTCCATTCTTCCTGGGCTTGAATTAGGATTCAACTGGGATTGAAATTCTTCACTGCCACAAGTCCCTGATTTAGGATGCAATCCTAACCTGGAGTTGGGCCAGCACAAGAGACTTGTGCCAGTCCAGGAGAGCACCGCCCTCCCTAACTCCGAGAGTGGTCCAAATGTGCTTTCCAGTGCGTTTTGCTACATTCCTGGGCTGGCACAAGAGAATTGTGCAGGCTGAACTCTAGGTTAGGGTTGCACCCTTACTATTCCACATTAGGCTAAAAACTATGACTATGCTAAAGCTATATGATATATACTTTAGTTCATATCTTCTTACATAGATTATTAATCTTTAGCATCTCTACATAGCTACATAGAAATGTTTTCTCCTTTCCCAGTTTGTGTAGTACTTTGTGCATTCCGTGTTGGAGTATTGTAATTTCCACGCTTCTAAAATACGCTAGCATGAGAATAATTTGGATACAAGCTTTGGAATGTATCCGTTTCTCTTCTTTTCCCTCCTACTTCTAATATGACATTAAACAAACAAAGCCAGCAAATTATTTTCTTTAACTTGTACCTACAGTTTCTTGGAATTTGTGAATGGATTTTGTCCTGCCATTTGAGAATCATTGTGTTAATGTCAAAGAAAAGTGTACAATAGTAGCTGGGCTAAGGGTGTGGTAGGTCCAGCATTTCTCATTCTGGGGTTTTGGGCCTCCAAATGTCTGATTTGGAGGTTACTTGCCAGGTGAACTCAGGTGCAGGCTCCAGGCTGGGGCTCAGTCCTTATTCTTCTGCTCTGACTTTCACTCTCGTTCTCAGGTTCAGACTCGGAGCTTAGGGGCAGTGGTCATTACAGTATGACATTAACAAAGGGTGAAGAATTGCTGTTCAGAGAAGAATTCTGTCCTTTTCCTCACCCAACCACTAGGTCCCAAAATACTTTCCCTTCCATCCACATGTTTACTTGGCGGCTGCTGTAACAGTGGAGAGGGGACAAAGAAGGAAGGGAGAGTGTTTTCTGTTTTCTCCCTTCTGTACTTGTCTCTGCATTTGTCAGGTTTTCTTGCACCTGGTGTGTTGCTCTGCACTATGCTGGGTTTAGCTGTATGTGAGGAACCTCTCACTGCCAGTGGAGCCAGCAGCTAGGTAAGCAGCTGGGCTGGGCAGGTTAGAAGGAACAGGACTGCAGGAACAATGAAAGTAGATGCGAAAGAGAGGTAAAATAAGATAATGGAAAAGTGAAAAGGAAAGATCATAAGGGGTGAATCAGTCTTTCTTGGATCAGATACACAATGAAGTCTGAATGACATCAGATTGGCATGGAAAAAGCTGAGTTTTTTCTGATTATCTTTTTTTGTAGGGGGGAGGGGGAAACCACTTTGCATATTGTGAACCAGATTGTGCCTTGCAAATATGTTTTGGTGATTTCTCACTCTCTGGTGTTTCTGTGAATGTTGTTTATTCTGTAGCTTATGAGTAGCATCCAGACCTTCCATGAAGCAGTACTCCACCGTCAGAAGCTCCATCCATTAACATTTGTGCAAACAGGATATCATGGAGGGAGTTTCTGAGGATGAAGCACTGCTTCCAGTAAGTTCTGAATACTACCTATATAATTCCATTTATCATCACTAATTAGGTGGCTTTCATGTTAAAATTGTGATAATTGGGTACGAATACAGTACTCGTTCTGCACACTTCCAGAATTCTAGCACCGTTGAAGGTAAAGCCCAATACATGTGTGCTCACTGTCTGTGTAGCATATATGACAACAAAGGATTGCAGTATATTCTGGCAGGCTAATAATTTAAGTGTGTTATCTGTGACTAGCAGCCACATTTGATTTGTTTTCACCCAGTTCCAAATCACTTTATTTTGCTCAGCTTTCTCTCTTTGGACTCTTGGATTATGATTGCTGCTATGACAACAGGGTGCCTGGATAGGGTTGAGACAAATATATGTGGGTTTAGATTTCATATCTCAATGTGCCCTTTGGATAAGATAGAAACTTTAGCCAAATCAGTGGGCAAGTTATGTAAAAAGAAGTTCTTTTTTTGAGGCTGTTAATGTGGAAGCTACACACTTCCTAATCGGAGAATGCATGTTTACTCAGAAGTAGGCTTACTCCTTTGTTACTGTAATTAGGATTGCAGCCTAAGTAACATGAGAGGCCCAAGCCCACAGAAACTTTTGGCCCGCAATCTTAAACAAATGAACAAAGTCTGGGGAAGCTACTCAGATTTGGTCAGAGGGAGCTGTACAGAAGAATATGGAAAAGATTTTTTTAAAAAATTCTTACATAAGCAGAAACTATATGAAACTGTGTGAGTAGTTTTGGCTGAGCTTTATACCTGAAGGCATCAAATTCATTATATTGTGTTCAGCATAACTCAGTATGCTCAACACACAGATGTCTGAATCCAGCTTTAGATTTCCAATTTATCATGGATATGATTGAGTTCCTCCACAGAAATTAAATGCTGGGCCAAAACAATATTTTAGTAATTCATGTGAATATTTTCTTGCCTGTACACTAGAGGAATAAAATTGTTGTTCCATGCAGATAAAATTGTGACTACAATCCTGATTGCTGTTATCACAATCTATTTTTGTCTAGATTACTTCAGAACAAATAGATATGGGGTGTTACAGTTGTATTGATGAATAGCTTTAATGTTGTTAAATAGATGAATTATTTGGGGTTTTTTAAAAATCGATCAGCATAAGTAAATCTTTGGTAGAATTATCTCGGCTATCAAAGCAAACATGTTGATTCATGCTTTCAACAAATTCACAGTTAAATTTTTTTTCTTCAGCTGAGAAATATTAGGTAAGTTATAAAAGAGTTAAATTCTGCAGTCAAACCACATATCAGCTTCCTCAAAATGCCATTGGGAAACTGAGATAAATGGTACAGCGTTTTCTGTGTTGACATGATGTTCGCCTGTCTGATTGCATCCTTCCCAACAGACAACAGTGAAGCAATTACAAAATAAAAAGACATCTGTGCCAAGGTTTGGCTAGCCAAAGAGGGCAAACTCTTGTGTTTAAGAGGTATAGAATCTAATCGATGAAAATGTCTGGACCTGTTAGTACCAATACAGCTGAAGGCCACTGGGAAGCTCAGAAAGGGTCTTTTGTTGGAAAGATAGAAAAGGGGCCCAAACAGTGACACTTAGGGAGGAATGGGGTCAGCTAGTACCATCATCCATCTTCCTCAGTGGCAGCTTTCTGTCAGCTTCTAACCCTGCTCAGCAGAGGCTCTAAAGCTCTATTGTTGACACCAGCCAATTCTCAGCCAAGTGTAAATGAAGTTAATATTCACTGACCTTATGCATAGCCAATGAAGGTCCTCAGTGTCATCTTGGAAATAATGTTATCTGACACTTCAAAAGCAAATGCTGGCAGGTTGTTTGTGTATTTTGTGTGTGTGAATGTGTGTAGGTGCGTGCGCGCACCATGTCCAAGTAAGCAAAGCTCCATTGTTCAGCTAGTGTTTTTTGGTTTTTTTTAACAAATAACACTGAATATTTTTACTTTAAACCAGTATGTACACTTGGGGGTTTTATGTTAGGAAATTTTATAAGTTTACACATTATCGGTGTGGACGTACTTTATATATGAGATGTAGCTGTCTGTAAAGAAGATTTGGGTTCTTACAGTAGTTGTAAAATATATACCTTGGGTCACACTGACAAGACAAAATACAGCATTTTGCAATGAAATAGTGGTTTATTTCGTGGATGCTACTCACCTATAATAGTGGATGCTACTCACCCTCTTCATGACCTGTTCTCTTTGCTGCCTTCGGAGTCAACAACAAGACTCGGAGGACTCTTCGGTGTAGAACATCTAAGTTCAGTCACAGTTTTGTTCCATACTGTATCAATCTAGTAAACTCCCACGCTGCTTCTTTCCGCTATGTACTTCAGCAAGGTTAGTTGTTAATGGGATGAATCAGGATACAGCAGTGGTTATCTGTGAGTGTAAGGTTTAAGTCCTGGATGTAAGTAAGCAACGCAATTTTATTTGAGTGTATACTTGTGGGCCTGGGTGTCCACTGTAAAATGACAATAAAGGTTATCTATATAATCTAATCTTATTTATTAATTATTTAATACTCTCACTTACAAACAGCTAGATATGCTTTGCCTTTAGTAAGGAATGATTGCTTTAAATGCAGTTTCCTGAGAAGAAAATATCAGAATTAAAATATCAGTAATAACCAAAATACTTAGAAAATGTAGGAAAAGTATTTATAACTTGATTTTTCTTGTGAATAGCCTTGGGGGTGATTTTATTGAGTGCCAGCTATGTTTTCATTCTGCTTTTCATGCAAATAGAAACACTTAACAAATTGAATAGTCATAAACTTAAATAGTAAAGTAAGTGCTCTATTAGAATCAATTTTGGGTGCTATTTGAAAAGCAGTCAGTACTGAATTGGTAGACAGAAGATAAAAACTACTGTCACTTAACGCATTTGTTTTTCACAAATTCCTGTAGCCTGTTGCTTCCCTATGTCAGACTGCTTTCTGTATGAGAGGCTGGAAGCTGTGCCTGTATGTAGCTCAGCCTCATTTATCAAAATGGCCCTAAGCCTTAGTCACAGGGAGATTTACAGCCCAATTCTATGGGCGCTGATGGAATGCGCCTTTCCATTGGCTCTGTGGCTTCAGGGACAACATATGTAATGGGACTTAACAGCAAGGCTGGCAACCATATGCATATGTGCTCACCTAGCCACCACTCCACAAGGAGTGAGAGGGTGATTTGTGATAGGAATGGCACAGTATCCCGGCCTGGCCTCACCATGCCCCTTTACATCCTCTGGGACTTGTGCCAGCCAACGGATCTGGCACAGATCCAATAAGAGCCATTGGGGACCATGCTGCATTGAGTAGGTAAATAAAAAATTCTTTTACCTCTATAGTCCCCAGTTAGCCCCATACAATGGCACCAGCACCTCCACATTCTACTTGATGGCAGGGGAACCCTATGTACTATCTTTAGCTCCCTGAAAGAAAGGCAGAATCTGTGTTAAATATAAATAAATAAGAGGATAATTGAGCACTCACATGTTGTAAACAAGAGTGCTAATTTCATTTGTATGGATTGACATGAAGCTATCTGAAATATTTGAGTAGTTGAGATATGATCAGATAATAGGAATTGGAGTGAAGTTTCAGGTTAGACCCAGAATTGTTAACAATATACACTGTTTCTGTGAGTAGGCTTCCTGTGCTGCTGCTGTTGTTCAGTCGCTAAGTCTTGTCCGACTCTTCGCGACTCCATGGACCACAGCACGCCAGGCCTCCCTGTCCTCCACTAGCTTCCAGAGTTTCATGTTCATCGCTTCGGTGACACTGTCTAACCATCTCATCCTCTGCCGCCCCTTCTCCTTTTGCCTTCAATTTTTCCCAGCATGAGGGTCTTTTCTAAAGAGTCCTCTCTTCTCATGAGATGGCCAAAATATTTGAGCTTCAGCTTTAGTATTTGTCCTTTCAGGGAGCAATCAGGCTTGACTTCCTGTAGGATTGACCGATTGGCTTTCCTTGCAGTCCAAGGAGTCTTCTCTCAAGAGTCTTCTCCAACACCATAATTCAAAAGCATCTATTCTTCAGCGCTCTGCCTTTCTTATGGTCCAGCTCTCACAGCCATACATTGCTACTGGGAAAACCATAGCTTTGACTATGCGAACCTTTGTTGGCAGGGTAATGTCTCAGCTTTTTATTAAGTTGTCTAGGTTCACCATAGCTTTCCTCCCAAGAAGTAAACGTCTTTTAATTTCATGGCTGCAGTCACCATCTGCTGTGATCTTGGAGCCCAGGAAAATAAAGTCTGTCACTGCTTCCATGTCTTCCCCTTCTATTTGCCAGGAAGTGATCGGAGTGGTTGCCATGATCTTAGTTTTTTTTTAATGTTGAGCTTCAATTCCTGTGCTGTAGCTATCCATAAATAATGGGTTTATGTGGAGCAGTCCAAACTGATTGATAACTTTGGAATGGATTGAGGTATAATTGTTGACCTAGGAGTGCCAGAAGTAGTGAGGTAGTTGATAAGTGATTATTTGACATGCTGAGAATTGCTAGAACCGATCTGCGTCTAATTCACATCACTCATACTACATCTGAATATAAACAGTCTATAGAAATTTTGGAAGATGTGTATTGATTTTTCTTCACTTCATCAGACTTGCTTATTTGTACTTATTAAAGACATGAACATGTTTTCTGTAACAACAGATTTATTCAGACAGCAGATGATCAGTTAGATTTTTCCTTTTCATTACATTAATTTGAGTCAGATGGTATAGAGTGGGCCCGACTATATTCCTGGACCAAAGGATACCAAATAAATGAATGGTTAAAAAAAGAATTGTAAGGTTTATAGTTGTGTTTTATTATTCCTAGTTAGCCATCTGCAGATAATCAGTAAAAAATATTTTGAACATTTGTAGGGTACTCAAGAATTGCAAGATTTAGTTGATAACTTCATCAATTTAGTGGTGGTGGTGGTGATGGAACGCTTTTTCTAATTTTGTTACTCTTCAAAAACGTACAGCCGAATTCTGTCTACCTGTGCAGATAAAATAGCCCTGTGCATCGATGCAGTTGTGTCAATGGGGTAAGGTGCTCCAGGTGCCTAGACATTGGCTGCCCCTTTCTGCACCTTTTTTAGCTCTAAAGCAGGGGCCTCCAAACTATGGCTCATAGGCCATATCCAGTGCGCTGAGAAAAATCATGTCGGGCGCTGTGATGGCAAAGTCTTACCATTCCATTCCACTCTTATCTGCTGCCTTTCATCTTTGCTCCCAATCTGTGCAGAAACTTGTACCAGATCGCCGCTTCCCCTGGGACATTGAGGTGCAGAGCCTTCTGTGGCATTCAGCAGTGAATGGGAAATGGTGGGGCGGAACAATAAGACTTCACCACCATCGCACCTGGTATGATTTTCTCAGCACACTGTGGGCCATTGTTTGGAGACCCCTGCTCTAAAGTATTCTGTTTGAGATATGACAACCATAGCTTTTGCACAGTATTAAGAATCTAATTGTACCATCAGTTTGTGTAATTGTATTATTTTGTTTTTTGTTTTCAATTTTGTTTTCAATTCCTTTTATCTTGATCTCTGTCATGTGGGTCAATAATTGGTGGCCCACGGGCTGATTCTTTTGCCTTGTGGAGGATATCTAGTCTCACATAATCCTAGAGGCAGATGGAGGGAGTTGTGAAAATTTGACTTGCTAGTAAGTTATTGAAAATGTTGGGAGGTTGACTTGGCCTGCTGTATGTTCCTGTTCCTCAAACTGCACTCTGCAAAATGAACTGCTGACTAGGGTGTTATAGGGCAGTGTAAAGTACAGAACATTGTTTTATATCCGAAGATTGGTTTGTTTGTTTTTTCCTGGTGTGAAAGGGTAGGAAAAAACAGTGTTTGAATTCTATCACAAGGAATTTGATTCATTTCCTGCTTTCAATAATGAATAGTTATTTTGCTTTTTCAGTTCAGTTTTACAAAAAAAGTTCCCTTTCTTAGAAGCTAGGAGCCAAACAAGTGATCCTCAAATAATCTAAATGGAAAGTGTTTGGTTTAAGGTACGCTTCTGTTTGTTTTTTTCCTGTAAAGAAAAGAAGTAAAGAAAAGTCAGGAGACAGGTTCTTTGTACTAAATGTCAGCAGAAGATTCATTACGCCAATAGTGACATCTCTAGCTGTGAATTGTGGGTTTCTGAGGAGGTGGCTGCTTTTCCTTTGTTGCTGTCCAAAGGAGAAATAAGCCTGGCATTACCAAAACAGCTGTTTTAATACTGTCACTCTGTCCAGCTTTAACATGCTGTAGTTTTCCTGTCCATCTCTCTTGCCGAGAGAGCCAGGCAAAAGATCATGCAGGGAGTGGGAAGATAAATCTCATGAGGATTTAGGTTGACTTCTCCTGATTAATCTGATTTGTAGTGGGGCAAGATTGTAAGAGGCAAACTTTGACCCACATCTGTTATTCAGAATAATAGGTAATTTTCATCTCGCCTTCATTTGTGTCTCTGTAGAAAAGGTCTGTATGGATTGGAGTTCACTGGGTATTGCATTGTCAGCATAGTTGTGATTTTCTCTGACAGTTACATCAGTGGGGATAAGGAAGGGGGGAAAATGGAATTAAAGCATGAAAAATTGCTTTGTTCTCTAGAGTTCTGGAAAACAGCTTTTGAAGGTTTTCTGTGCAATCTTCAGCACATCTGAAGATAATTAAATTTATAAAGAATAAACATCAAAATTGTATTTGAAAAATTTAATATTGCAGGGGAAAAAGCCAAAACAAAATCAATTGTAAGCGTAGATAGAGTATTTTATGGTGAGTAGCCTGCACTGTTCAATAAACAAAGCAGATTATATGACTAGTCAAAAATTACCTTGAAGCCAGCAATTAAACTGTTGGGATATGTGTGTCTGTGTATGTATGTGTGTGCATGCATGTGCGTGCATTGGCTTGCTGTAGGGATTAGAGTTAAATAAATAGACCATCAAAGACATGACTGAAAATACGTTAAACTGAATATATGGAAAAGAAAAAACGAAACTTGGGTGGATATTCTTATTGAAAGGTAGACTTTAATCTTTAATGATTGCATACAGGAATTCCTTGATTTTCAACCTTTTAACTTTTGCTTTGTTCTTTCAACTATTTCAATTTAGAACTATTCAACTTATGAGCCGGTGTCCCAGCATTCTCTGTAGCCCAGTGCCACTCGTACAGTCCAGCACTCATTCAGTCTGGCAGCTCAAACTTTCTTAAAGGGCAAACCATCTTTGCTGCTGATCAATCCACAGGGGGTGATGGTGGGGGTAGCTCTCACTTCTGTACATCAGGAAACAGCAGGAGCCCTGCAAGCCTGCCCCTCTAAAAGCTCCTAAGGCTGGGCAAACTGAGTTTGACATTCATCTATTTTTGACTTTAGTCCATTCTCTGGTCTCTAATTTGACGAAAGTGAAAGGTGTTGCTGTATATGAATTCACGCATTTTCATATTCCACCACTAGGGTCGTGTTTTAATAAACATGTATGAATTCTCCTGCTGAAACAAAAATTCTCACATTTCCATCCTGGACATATGACTTGAAGCTTATCCTATTGATTTCAGTAGGATTTGCTTTTGAGCAAGGTATTATACACAGGCATGTAAATTGTATCACAAGTGGAATAAATCACTTCAGGTTGATTGTATCACTGTGCTGCAGGAACTAATTACCTAATTCCGTATGTAAATTTGGTCACTTCGAAGCACTTTGGGAACAAGTCTTGAAGTTTGAGTCAATTCAATTCAGGAGTCTCTGCCCTCTCGTGAATTGACTTGTGCACGAGTCCTAGCACGCCTGTGGGGACTCCACCCTGGAATTTCATGAGTCATTTTCACACGAGTTAAGAGTCTTTTCACAGCAAGCTACAAAACGGGTCAGGTGTGTGCATGAATACAGACGGTCAAAGTGGGAGGTGCAGGGGGTAATCAGAATTGTGGTTTCACAATTAATGTTAACATTCTGAAGGGCTAGTGATGCATTGCTGATAGTGCTTCACTCCTTCCACCGAACCACCATTTCATTTACATAAATAAAGCACCAAAGCCAGGCTCACCTGCTGCTGTTACTCAAGCGAGCGAGCAAACACAGCTGCAGGGAACCTTTGGCTCCATACAAAACTGGCCACTGCGATGAAAACTCCCCCCCCCCTTCCATTAAACATTGCAACTCAGAAGAACGGAAGGGAAAAAATAGTCCCAGTCATGGCAGGTCATTCATTCAGTGAGACCTCTTTTTCCCCTAAAGCAGGTCTAACCTGCAGCTGTTATGTGTAGCAAGCATGTACAGGGCTACTGCAGAAAAACTAGGAGAAGATTCATAAAACCCGTTGCAATGAAACCTCTCCCCCCCTTTGTTCACATCACAACTCTCAAAATATACTCAGAACAAAAGGAAATAAAATAGCCCCGGCCGGCTGGCCATTCAGTGAGAGTTTTTGTTCTTTCCTCCCTCCCTCCCTCCCTCCTACAGAGGAGGATCAGGATTGGAAGAATTGTGCGGCATGCCTCAACCTACGATGTGTACTGGGCATGCCCCACAGGTGGCGCGAAGAACTGGTATGACACCCTCCCCTCCACCCCCAACTGTTGTTCTGGCTGGAAAGAGCACGCAAAGATAGGAAAAGAACATTGCTCGTGGCAACTTTGTGGTGTCTTCCACATTTCCAAATAAAAAGAGTTATTTCTGACACAGAAGCCGCAACAAAGTAATGAAGTGTGTCCGTTGATTCGAGGGAAAGCATCTACATCTTCAAAAGATGTTGAACCACTGCCAGTTTAAAGCTAGTTGAAAATACCTAGATTAAAGAAGAATTAATTGTTCTCCCTGCCTACTTGGGTAGTTCCTTTCTGGTTGCTTTTCTAACCCAAGACTGGCAAAGGTTGAACATAGATGTCTATATGCTTCCTAGAATCTTGGCCATTCCTTCAGGCCAAATGAACTGAAAACAGGACCCAACATTACAGGACAAGCATTTGCAATGGGGACATCAACAGAAACAATTAAATTGGCACCTGAATCGTGGTGGGTACAGTGATGTTTTTGTTCAAAGTGTCAAATTGATGACAGCAGGATGCTAAAGTATCCACCTTGTCATGCTAGGGGCCCCTAGCCATAATCCCCAAGCCATTTTCCCTTTCTTGCAGCTCAACGCCAAGAGGCAGGTGGAATGGCTGTCTTAGAGAATGACAACAATGAAATCCAAAGTCAGGGCTGCTCCCTAATATATCTGTTCCTACATGTATTTGAATATGTGCCCCCTGAACGAATTAAAATGAAGACTATGGAAAGAAGTGGTCTTTATACCCATAGGAGCGACACGCCTATAAAAAATCCTGGTTTGCGGCATGTATGCATATTTGGGAGTGGGATAAAGGTTAAAGAATAAGAAAGGTTGGTTTCCAACTCTTGCATTATGGCCTAAGAAAATTGAATAACATCTCCTTTTTGTGACTTAAATAACACACTAGGTATTGTGACTACAATCATATCCTGTGACTTTTGACTATCCCCCTTGTCATGACAGCGAACTAACAAGCTGTTCATTGGTATTGCTGATGTTATGATGGATGCAACTTTTTTTGGCACCTAAAGATGACATCCAGCAAGGTTGTTACAAGAGGCTGCAAATCCAAAGATACATACATGTCCTACAGAGTCTCTCCTTCAGTGATAATTCACAACACTAAAAGAGCAAATAGGCACTTTTTAAAGTGGTGTCCTTTTGTATTTAGCAGGGAGAAAGCAATTGTAACTCTTCCAGCATGGTGTCTTTTGCAGTGGCTGTTGCTGGTGTGTTTTTTCTTTTCCTTTTTTAAAAATGTGAGCCCTTTCCTTTGGGGAAAGGGAACCATTTAGTGATTTCTTTCTATGTAAACTTGTGAACTACTCTGTTAAAAAGCAGTATATAAATATTCTCAGTAAAAGTAGGATTGGTTCTCAAATTTTAAATGTTTGGTTGACATTCTCTCTGTCTCTCCCTTTGTGCATGTACGTGCTAGCTTACTGTACTGGTGATACAGAGAAATCACCTTTCTTTTTCAAGAGATATTTGTGTACCTGGCTGCCTTTGTGGTACTGCAGCACAAAGTGCCTATAGAAGAGGAGAAAGTACATGGTGCAAAAAGGAAAAGGAGAGGTAGTATTTGTGTGCCTGGGTGGTCTGTGGCCTGGTGTGAGGAACACAGATGAGCCATGGTGACAGCAGGAGTGGCAAACGTCCACTGGCCCCTTGAAAGAAGACTGTCCTACATTGCCCTCCATTGCATTTGTATTAAGTTTTCTTGATAAGCTCCCCTTGCCCTGTTTTCTTGATCATATGGGGGGGGGGGGAGGTAGTAACTCTTTATATCTCAAAATAGGGAAGAGCTTAGCTATTATTCATCAATGAACCTCCTATTTCAAGCAGCAAACAGAACAGCAATGTGTTTTGTACTAGGATGTGGATCTGTGCCCCTGCATGCTCTGAAAACTTGCATGACTGAAACAACATATTTATTGTATTTGCTTTCAGATTGGATATTGCTGTCTAACCCTTTTGTAGTCCAGTTTGATGTGTGTTTCTTCAGGAGAAAGTCACATGGAATATAATAAGAATTACTTTCAAATAAGGCAAAATACCTGGGAGTAAGCTCCATTAAACAGTGAATCAGTTCTGAGTAAAGATAGATAGGATCAGGTTATCTGATTGGCTGTGGTAAATCTGCAGTGCAGACCAGGTAGGGGTATGGATACATTACAAGCTCTTAAACTTTTTTTTTTTTTTTCAGGCTTCCCAAACCCTGGGGAAAGGGAAATCCTGCTAGGTTCTGACCTCAAAAGGTTGTTGTAAGGATAAAATAGTAGGAGAACAAGAGAGGACACTATATAAATGCATATGCCATCTGTCCTTGCCAGAAAAGGCAGGGTTAAAAAAGAAACAAAGACACCATTTGCTAGAAAGGAGGAAAAGAAAATGCTTTCTAATGCTAGCCTTGCCTTGTTCATGGTAATCTTTTTTTTTTTTTTTTTTTGGCAGTTCTAAGCTAATTTTCTTTTTATACGCTAATTTTCTTTCCAACCTAAATTTAATAAAGGAGGCATGTGGAAAGAGAGGACTGAGGAATGTGAAATATTGAAGTTAATAGCAATGGGCAATACTTAGATTTCAAAGTGGGACAAGCACATGGTTGCCTTCCCTAGGACAGAAAAGGGACAGTGGGTGATTGGCTGTATCATCAAAATGTCTTTATCTTACCAGTGGCCCGCCCAGTGACACAAACTATCATAAAATAAGCCCTCAGATCATTCCCAGTCCTTAAACATTTTTACTGGGATTCTTGATGACCACAGGGTTTGGCAGTGGAGGTGCTATTACTATGGGGGCCAAAAACAAAACAAAGCCATAATTTAGCTTCAGAAAACATTTTGGGTGGAGGAATTATAAGAAGTAATGCCTGTTGTTTTTCCCTGACAGACATTTCCCCCCATGAAACTTTCTTCCACAGTTTGCTTTGTTCCAATGGAATTTCAGGTACCTATATTTCAAACTCTGGGATAATGCAGCCCTTTCACTCCTCAAATCAAAGCCTACTGAGACTACATATGATTTAAAAAAAAAAAGAATGTCAGCAACTTGCAAGTGATATCTAGTTTGGCCCAGAGCTGCTTGGAGGTCTGTATTTTAAATGAAGTATTAACAGCATGTGTATTTGGACAAATGGTTCCCTCATACAATTATGTTGAAAAGACCCAGCATGCTTGGAAGTGAAGGGATATTCACAGCATGCTCCCAGCACAAATGCACAATGTGTTGCAGTTTCACATCTCACAGTCCAGAACTGGCTGAAACTGGCATTCCGTCTCTACGTCTGAGGATCAGATAGAACACCTGTGTGTCCTTCAGCAGGCAGCTTCCCAGCTTGTTAGGGCAACTAGCTAGGGATAGTAGTTGTACTCCCTTTCTGATAGTGTAAAATAAGCAGGCAGTTTCACACGGGAAGCCCTGGCTGGAAACACTGCACATTCCCATGAGCTCATAGGGTTCTAAGAGTCACCCCATTGGGTAAAATGGGGCACAAGGGGTCTTCAGGTATCCACCTACCAGATACACTCTGGCTGCATCCCTTTGTTCTGTTGTTAGAAGGAGTTTTTTCACTGTGTGTGCTTAAGATGTAAAGCTGCACTGAAAACGGCCGCCTGCGAGCGGCCCAGACCTCACCGGCTTCCTAGCCGGCAGATTGAACCTTTGTACCTTTCTTACTTTCGCTACAATAAAGAGACTTTGTTATGGAAATGTGGCGATTGCTTCAGTCCTTCGCACCGGAGCGCTAAGGCAAGCGCTAGAATGGGTCTCCAAGCCCCCAACTCTGCTACTATTTACACAAATTCACAACAGGTTATGGTTTCTAGCGCACGCCGCGCTGCGGAAGAGTCAGCCGTAACCCTGCAGGGGCTCGCCGAGGACCCGATCCGCGGAGCAGAGCGGAGCGAAGACTGAACTGTGAATGCGGCTGCATCCTCCAACTCGCCGACACCCTGACAGATGTCGGATGAGGAGGGAGCGACCGGTGGAGTGAAGGAGGAGGAAGACCTCGAGAACGGATCCGAGGGAGAGGACGTTGGCGACCCAGGGGAACCCGAGCAAAGCGAGGAAAGCGGAGAGGGCGAGTCGGAAGACGACGATCTCGGACCTCTCCTTCCCCCAGCTGGGCCTCCCGACGGCCAAGCGCCCGCCCCGCCGCCGCCGCCGCTCGTTCCCGGGCAGGGCGCTTTCCATCCTCTGCCACCGCCTCAAATACCACCGTTGCAGCCCGCTGCGCCCGGGATTGTGATGGCGCAGCAACCCCCCGCCGCCGCCGCCGCGACGGCGCCCTTTGGCGTTCAAGTTCCACTCCTCAACGACAGCAATTATGTCCAGTGGGCTCATAAGATGCAATTGCTGTTGGAACGCGAGGACTTGTGGCAACGCACGCAAGCGCTTCCCGCACCCGCAAATCCTGCAGAAGTGGCAGCTGACAGGAAGGCGAAAGCCACTATCGGGCTTGCAATCTCTGAAGATCTTTTGGTTTACGTGAGGGATCTTCAGCACGCTAAGCACTATTGGGACACCTTGAAGGAGCTGTTTGCACGCGCATCCCTCACCTCCAGCATGGTTCTGACACGCAAACTGTGGCGGGCGCGTCTAGAACCGGGGGGCGACTTACGAGTCCACCTCAGAGCGATGCAGCAGAACCTCAAAGACCTAGAAGCAGTCGGGGAACATGTGGAGGAGCGCCTCAAAGTGTTTGCGATCCTAAATTCCCTGGATGAAACGTGGGACATGTTTACCCTAACTTTGGAAAGCATCCCAGCAGTGCAATTGACTGTCACCTTTGTGGTCGCACGGCTTCTCGAGGAAGCAGACAAAAGGAAAGACAATCAAAGAGAGCGTGAGTTCAGAAAAGGGAAAAACAACAATTCTGGGAAAAAGCAGCAGCAGCAGCAACCCAGAAATGAGTCCCAGGCACAGGTATGCTCCAGTGTGCGCCAGTGCTACGTGTGTGGTTCCATCCATCATCTTGCCCTCCAATGCCCCAAGAAGAAAGGAGGAACCAAGAAGAAGAAAAAGCCCCATGATGAGCAGAGCACAGGGCAAGGAAAGCCTCATGCACAGCAACCCAAAGCGAGCATCGCGTTTGTGAGTTCAGCGGAAGGAGTGCGCACGCGAGAATCCTGGTTGCTCGACTCGGGAGCAAGCCATCACATTGTGACTTCTGCAGACTTACTCACGAGTAGGCGCGAGACTGACCGTGAAACTGTTGCTCTCGCAAATGGGAAAGCAGCTCCTGTGAGCTGCGCTGGAGACGTGTTTCTGCCTCAACTGCAGACCACCTTGAAAAATGTGCTGTGCGTGCCAACGATGTCCAGGAATCTGCTCAGCCTTGGCACTCTCCAGGAAGAAGGATTTACAATTACTTTCCAAGACAACACCTGCACCCTAAAAAGGGGGAGTCTCTGCGTGACTGTACCCCGAGTGTACAGGCTGTTTGTGCTTGGAGCGCAGGCGAAGGAAAAGCAGCAGGCAAGTGCGTTCTTCAATCAACCGAAGCACGGACTCTGCCCGCATTTGTGGCATCTGCGCCTAGCACATTTGAACCATGACTACGTGAAGAAGACAGCTGAACTGGTGCGCGGAATGGACTTGAAAGATTGCGACGCATTTGTAGATTGTGAGGTGTGCAAAATCACCAAATCGCATCGCGCAAGCATCCCGAAGTTCAGCACACGCCAGACTCAGACTCCCTTCCAGCTGGTGCATATGGACTTGATTGGGCCATTGAAAAAGACAGCTGGGGGGGCGCAATATGTTCTTACCGTTGTGGATGATGCTACAAGGTACAGTTTTGCATATTTGATGCGTCAAAAGTCTGAGGCGTTTAATAAAATTCGCAATTGGGTCAGGTGGGTGGAGAGACGGTTTGAGCATCCCGTAGTGGCAATTCAAACCGACCGGGGAGGTGAATTTCTCAGTGGGGAGATGTCTCAATGGTTGGAAAGGCAGGGCATCACTCACAGACTCACCGCTCCTCGCACCCCAGAACACAATGGGGTGGCGGAGAGAAAAAATGGGGAGCTCCAAAGCATGGTCAGAGCGCTGATGGAGCAATCAAAACTGCCCAAAGGGTTGTGGGGAGAAGCGATGAGATATGCTGTGTTCATTTCTAATCGTGTGTATCACCGTACAATTGAAGGGGTCCCCTACACCAAGCTATACGGTAAACCACCCGATCTCGCATTCCTAAAGACGTTTGGGTCACATGCTTTTGTCCATGCAGATCGGGAGACACGCAGGAAAGGCGAGCCGCGAGCCAAGAGGCTGCAATTCATTGGAGTAGAACCAAATTGCAAAGCGCTCAAATTTCTCAATCCTGACCACAGAACGGTCACCATTTCCAACTCTTATGATTTCTCTGAGCAAAGTATGCTGCCAGATCATGCTGAGCAAACAGTCAGCATCCCCAGTCAAGCTGGAGAGAATGGGGGGGGAGGCAAGATTAGAAAGCAGTCCTGATCAGCCGACAGCATCACCTCAGAGAACTCTAGAGAGTCCTGCCACACCAGCAAGCTCTAACAGGCTGCTGGAAGGGGGGGGAGCGGGGGAAGCCAGTCCAGGCTTGGACACAAGCACTTCCTCAGAGGGAACCACTCCAGAACAAGCTGTTCCAACCAGACGCATCCTTCCTCCTAGGGCTTTGCGTGGAGTGCCACCTCAGAGATTAACCTATCAGGTGGAGGTGGGAAAGGTACCCCAGACATACCAAGATGTCTTGGAATTACCGCAACCCGAGAAGGAAGGATGGCTCCAGGCTATTCAAACTGAATTGAGGGCAATGCACAACCTGGAGGTTTTTGAACCAGCAAAATTACCAGCTGGAAAGCATGCAATTGATTCCAGATGGGTGTTTGTTCTAAAGGATCAGGAAGGTGCTGAGCCCTTAAAGAAAGCACGTTTGGTGGTTCGTGGCTGTAAGCAAATTCCAGGTGTAGATTTTGAGGAAATCTACTCCCCCACGCTCTCAGCCACAACGCTACGAGCAGCGCTTGCTGTAGCAGCCAGCAAAGGTTTTCAAGTGCATCATTTTGATGTGGGAACAGCGTACCTGCATGCAAAACTGCAGGAAGAAGTGTATATCACAATACCCCCAGGGGTGCAATGTAACAACTCACATTTTCGCCTCAGGAAATCGATTTATGGGTTGAAGCAAAGTGGAAGAAATTGGCACTTATGCCTTAGAGAGCAGCTGCAAAAGTTGGGGTTCACACCCTCCCCAGCTGACCCATGCCTTTTCAGGAAAGGAAAAGGGGAAAAATTGTGTGTTCTTCTGTGTTTTGTTGATGACCTGCTAGTTCTTGCACGAACAGAACAACAGATCAATCAGGTCACACAACAGCTGAAAAAAGCATTCACCCTAAAATGTCTTGGTCCTGTCAATCGTTACCTGGGAGTGGAGGTTGAACGCACAGCTGACAGTACTGGTTTTCTCCTCAGCCAGGAGAGTAAAATCCATGCCCTGCTTCAAGAATGGGGCATGCAGGACAGCAAGAGTGTTGCAACTCCAATGGTGGTTGGAAGGGGGGAGAAAGCAGAAGAGTCTGCACCATTTCCAAACCAGAATATGTACCTCTCACTATTGGGTTCACTTACACACCTTGCGTGCTGGACGCGTCCAGACATTGGCGCTGCAGTCAATCACCTGAGCAGGAAAGCTGCAAACCCAACTCAGGCAGATTGGGTAGCCTTAAAGCGTATTCTCCGGTACTTGAAAGGGACGAGCACCCACAGGTACCACATCGCCCCAAAAGGAGCACTGCAATTGGAGGTTTTTGCAGACAGTGACTTTGGGGGAGATGACACCAGGAAATCTACAACTGGCTATGCCATACGTCTTGGGGATTGCGTGATAGATTGGGGTTCACAAAAACAAAAGACTGTTGCGTGTTCGACACTGGAAAGTGAATACACAGCCTTGAGTCTTGTGACCAACTATCTACACACGCTCAGGCAATTGATGTCGGATTTGGATGCTCCACAGGTAAATCCAATCCGAATCTGGATGGACAACCAGTCTGCCATCCAGGTTGCTGGGTCAGAACGAATCCGGATGCACTCCAAGCATGTGGACATAAAGCACAAACATGTCAGAGAAGCAGTCCAAAATGGAGACATTGAAGTGCTTTACTGCCCATCGCAGGAGAACATCGCGGACATTCTAACCAAAGCTCTTCCTGCGTCACAGTTCAAACAGGCAGTTCAAATGCTGGACCTGGCGCCAAAGGAAGACTTCCGAGACGAAATGGGGGGGGTGTTGCAGTTTCACATCTCACAGTCCAGAACTGGCTGAAACTGGCATTCCGTCTCTACGTCTGAGGATCAGATAGAACACCTGTGTGTCCTTCAGCAGGCAGCTTCCCAGCTTGTTAGGGCAACTAGCTAGGGATAGTAGTTGTACTCCCTTTCTGATAGTGTAAAATAAGCAGGCAGTTTCACACGGGAAGCCCTGGCTGGAAACACTGCACATTCCCATGAGCTCATAGGGTTCTAAGAGTCACCCCATTGGGTAAAATGGGGCACAAGGGGTCTTCAGGTATCCACCTACCAGATACACTCTGGCTGCATCCCTTTGTTCTGTTGTTAGAAGGAGTTTTTCACTGTGTGTGCTTAAGATGTAAAGCTGCACTGAAAACGGCCGCCTGCGAGCGGCCCAGACCTCACCGGCTTCCTAGCCGGCAGATTGAACCTTTGTACCTTTCTTACTTTCGCTACAATAAAGAGACTTTGTTATGGAAATGTGGCGATTGCTTCAGTCCTTCGCACCGGAGCGCTAAGGCAAGCGCTAGAATGGGTCTCCAAGCCCCCAACTCTGCTACTATTTACACAAATTCACAACACAATGAGGGGCCAGTTTGGTAGGTATCATCCAAACCAACCCTCTGTTTTAATGTAAACCTGCGGAGAGAGTCTTTTGGTCCCATTTTACATAGAAGTACGAATTCAGTGGGTCTAGTACTATAGTTTGCTAACAGTTGCTTTCTGTGTGTCACACACAGATATCACATCTTAGGGTAGAGTAAAAAAGGGTTGAATCCCTGACAGCCTGCAATGCCGCATCTGCACTCACTACCCAGGACACAGCTGTCACGAAACTGTCATAAAGCATCATGATGACCAGAGGTAGTTGAGTACTGAGGGTGGGCTCTGTGGGTGGTTGAGTTGTGTGGGTGGGCTCTGGCTTCCTGAACTGGTGGTAACTGGCCATCTGATGAGGGAAGTGCAGTGCTTAGTGGTGGGGAGGAAGGTGGTTCAGGCCCAGGGATGGAGTGGGGCAGGGAAGGGAAGGTAGCAGAAAATGCTGCCTGATCCTATCCCAGCTTGAAACACCTCCATGGGGCTTCCCAGTGATTAGGCTGGCATGAGTCTGAGTAGACCCATAGTGGCTGCTGGTGTTTGACATGGGGTAAGACAGAGGCACTCAAACTAGGGTGTCGTGATGCCCAGCCTGCAAAGACCTCCCCCTTAAGGGGTGGGGGAAAGCATCATCGTAATCCCCAGGATTGTCCTACTGCTAGGGGTCTCGGGCTTTGATTCCCTTACCAATTGAATCACTGACCTCCTGGGTGTATGGGAAGCCCAGTGGATGCCTCTGCAGAGCTCCCCAAACCTATAATGTTGAAAAATAACGATTGCGACACACTTCCAATTGAAAACCGGAAATGAGTCACAGTAATTATTTTTCAACATTGCAAAGCTTTGGGAGGCCTGTGGAGGCATCCCCCCAGGAGGCCAACACTTTGATTAGTAAGTAGATCAAAGCCCCTGTCGCCCCCAGCAGCAGCACAATTCTGGGGATTGCAATTGCTGCCATCCCCATTCCCCTGCATACACTGACTTCAGGACTCAAATTCTCAAGGAATTTGAGAACTTCAGGTATAGTAAGGGAACAAATGTTTCCTTATTTTGAGACAACCTTCAGCTCCTCCCAGCCCAGACAGGATACAGTGGTGGCCTTTTTAGATTGGTCCCGTTGGAATTGGGCTGCCCAAGTAGAGTCCCTGTTGTTCAGGTTGTAGAATCTCCTAGCAAAGAATCTAGAACATAAGAAGAGCCCTGCTGGATCAGACCAAAGGCCTTTCTAGTCCAGCTTCCTGTATCTCATAGTGGTCTACCAGGTCTTCAAAGGTATGCATGCAACTATAAGAAATATAGTTGCCCAACCATAGATTAATGCATAGTAAAAAGAGAGTTGGGAAAAATAACTGAGCTTGGGTTATTTTGTGATGGGGTGACCACAGATTGGAGAATTTATGCAGTATTGGGGTACTCTATATCTCATTGCATGCCAATAAAAAGTAAATTTTGAAGCTGGAGAAAAACTGAATTAGATTTTTTTAAAAGTATCTAAAATTCCAAGGAAAGTTTTTTTTTTAAATCTTGTAAAATGTTTACATATTGTATAGAAAAACAAATAGTGTTTCTTTTTTTTAATGTTTTTATGCATAAACCTTTTTTTCTCTCAAGATGAATCTTTATTAATTTTTATTAATTTATTAATCTTTATTAATTTAAGCATTAAAATAGCAAATTATATATATATATATATATATATATAAAAATATATATATATAAGTATTTTAATCTTTAATGCTTATATATATATATATATTTCTGATGGTGAAGAACATTCCTGATACTGCAGAAGAGTGGCCCATTAAAGCGCATTAAAAACACATTGTATGTTTATTTTCACTACGATGTGCTAATAGCACTCCTAGCTATTAGTGGGTGTCTGTTGGGCATTTGCAATAAGTTGCATTGCTTGGTCAGCATATGCAGTACAATCTTGTGATAAATGAACAATATTAACATACTAGGGCATAAGTAGATTAAAAATTGCTTAGGATTTCTGCTTTGTATTGTATATTTCAGCTATTTATTCTCTTGCTAAAATTATGAGCCAAGCATTAAATAATTTATTACTTCACATTTACAAATAGGGTTATGTTGTATTGATCTAGTTGCAGTTTGGAACCCTAATGTGAATTTGTATTATTCACTTCATTTTAGTTTGGTAGTGCTTCAGTGATGATGGAAGTAGCATTGATGTGCCTGAGATTCAGACATTTTTGTTGCATAGATCATGGGGGGGAAAAACCTTGAAAATAATAAGGAAAAACAGGTTTTTTTTCCTTCCCCCCTCCTAAGTTGGAGATCATAGAGAAAATTGAAATAGAAAACAACGTTATAAACATTTGTCTTTGTTTGAAAGTGATTGTTTGCCATACTATTTGAAGCAATGTTTTGGTATAATTTTGTTTCAAAACTGGTTTATACTGCTGTAAATTTCTTAGATCTCAGAATCAAAGGGATCAATGTTAGTATTTGTAGCATTGCTTCTGTGTTTGACATGATAACTAAACAAGATTCAGTGTTAGGACTCAGTGTAATAATACTTGAAATTAGTTGTTAAATATGCAGATGATGCACCCTAGACCAGTGATGGTGAACCTTTTGGGCTCGGCATGCCAAAAATTCAGAAAATACCTAATTTGACTGCTGGTATGTCACCCACCCCCAAACAAAAGAGAAACTATTTTTAACATGTTCATTTATTTTTAAAGAATACATGCGCAATTGTGTGATGTTATGTATTATATAAAGAAATTTCAAACATAAAAGAATTTCATTACAAAAATGAAATACAATTAAACTAAGTTGTCAGGTGTTGGTGAATGCTGGTGTGCCAGCTAAAACATCATGGTGTGTTGCAAAGTATTGGAATCCTTCCTTCTTGCCAAACTAGAGAATATGGTATGGAGTTAGGATTAAACCATTCTGCGTGATATCTGAATTGGTTCCATGTGAACCATATATGCCTTACACTGAGTCCGATCATTGATCTGTATTGGTCAATATTGTCTGCACTGAAAATCGGATTGTTTCCAGAGTTGTTTTAGGCAATAGCCTTCATCGGTTCATACATGCAAATGAATATAAAATAAAGAAGAGAAAAAACCCTCAAAATTAATGTGATGTTGGTTTTTTTTTTTGAGGCTAGATGGGATGTTTTTCTTGTAACCTAGTAAACATCTCCAACAACAAATTACAATGCCAGAAAGGGATTGTGACTTAAAAGTGTGAAGGAATCTCTCAAGCATTCTTTATCCTTCTTTATGCAGATAAGTTTTATAACAATGCCTTTTTGAAGATGCAGAAAAAGAGGGAAAGAACTATGCCAGGCATTCATTTTCAGATTTAATTTTCAAGAGGGCCAGAAGCTTTTAAAAACATAAATAGCTTTAAGTTTTAAAAGTTGTTTAGTGTTGTTAAGGGAAAACATTATAGATGCAGCCTAATTCGCCTTGTCAAATTTTGTAGTCATGAACGAGTCAAATACTTGCCAATACATTAATAAGTCAGTCTTTCTTTTCCTCCAAAGTGTCTTTCACAGAAACAGGAGAAGTGAATTTACCGGTAATAAGGGGCATAGCTTTACTTTGCTATTTTGCAGAAGGTTATCTAATGTGAAGGATGGGGTTCTGAATGAAACATTTGTCTCTGGCTTCCTTGTAATCTGCAGTATGACTGAGCTTGTTAGTTAGGTTGGGATAATGCGCTGATTTTCTGAGGATAAAGAGAAATTTATCCCCACCTCCTTTTTGGTTCTCCATGCAGTGTTTCCTTGATTTCACAATACCTGGCTGATTTTAGCAGCTCTCATTTCAGCCTATCACTTTCTTTGGCTCAAGTGTAAACACTGATATGCTTTGCTTTTTGAGGGAGAATATTTAGGAAATGTAGTCCAAGGGAGAGTGCTGTTCAGCTATCAACACAAGATATTTCCTTCTTTTCTTAGTCACTGTATCTATTCATTTTCTTTTTAGAATTTTGGCAGTACCTGTCCTTTTTACAAACTAGATTAGAATACTTACTGTGCATGGAGAATGGGTTTGGTGTGAAAACAAAGCTTCTTTTTAAACAACCATAACATGGAAGTAATGCACACACTAAGGGCAGTCATTGCAAAAATAATTAAAAATGCTTCTAAAGGCTACTGACTAAAGTGGAATGTCACAGATATAGGCATACCTCACAATTAACTCCCTGCTAACTGGCAAAGAAGCTTGTTTTCAAATGGTGCTCTCCTTCTATTTAGCAGGGAAGAGTTCTTTTTTAAACCCAGCACAGTGTTTTTTTTCTAGTGACTGCTGGTGTTCTTCTGCATCTTTTTAGAGTGTGAGCTGTTATGGGGCATGGAACCATTTCCAGTCCGTAGTGGCATCTCTTAACGATTATAGACCTGTGGCCTTAACACCTGTCATCATGAAATGTTTTGAGAGACTGGTGTTGAATTATGTTAAGGCTAGTCTACCACCCACTTTGGACTCATATCAATTTGCCTATAGGAGCAACAGATCTACGGATGATGCTGTGTCTATTGTTGTTCACATGGTATTGCGACATTTGGAACAACAAGGTACTTATGCAAGGCTGTTATTTGTGGACTACAGTTCGGCTTTTAATACGATATTACCTAGTAGGCTGTTTCTCAAGATGCGCAGTCTGGGCATACATCAGAAGATCTGCCTGTGGTTAAAGGATTTTCTGACAAACAGGCCACAGTCAGTAAGGATGGGATCCCATTACTCTTCTACTCTAATATTAAGCACAGGAGCCCCTCAAGGCTGTGTGCTAAGCCCCTTCCTTTATTCCCTGTACACATATGACTGCACGCCACTGTATAGCACCAATGCTATTATTAAATTTGCTGACGATACGACAGTAGTGGGGCTCATCAATGAGAACGATGAGACTGCGTACAGAAAGGAAGTTCAGGGGCTAATACTGTGGTGTAAAGAAAACCATCTTACACTTAATGCCAAAAAAACTAAAGAGCTTATCATTGATTTTAGGAGGAAGAGAGATGCGCATTTGCCTTTGCTCATAAATGGTGAGGAGGTGGAAAGGGTTGGCAGTTTCAAATTTCTGGGTACCTACATTTCATCGGACCTCACATGGACATTAAATACCGATATGCTAGTGAAGAAGGCGCAGAAGAGGCTGTACTTCCTAAGGGTGCTTGGGAGGATGAACCTTTCTCAGCGTCTACTTCTGGCTTACTACCGTAGCACCATTGAGAGTGTCCTTACATACAACATTTTAGTATGGTATGGGAGCAGCTCTGTAGGGGATAAAAAGGCACTACAGAGAATTATTAAAGTGGCCCAGCATACCATCGGGCTCCAGCTACCCACCCTTGAAGATATTTTCGCCACCCGCTGTTTAAGGAAAGCACATAATATCCTTAGAGACTTTTCCCATCCAGCTTACAACTTTTTTGAATTGTTGCCTTCTGGCAGAAGGTATAGGACTATTAAAACTCGGACAACACGTTTTAAGAACAGTTTTTACTCTAGAGCCATAACACCATTGAACAATGAACTGAAGTACCAGTAGATAGGGGCAGTCGGACTGTATTATTTCCTATTGTGTGGATGTTTATCATTCCCTATTGTGTGGATTTCCTGTTGTGTATTATTTCCTATTGTGTGGATGTTTGTGTTTCAGAGGAGGAATTTTTTGAAGGGGGGCGGGGAGTGTGGGGATTGGGGGGGATTGTTGGGAATTCAATGTGTGTGTTGGTTTGGTCTCCGGGTGTCAACGAATTTCATTGTATTGTGTAATACAATGACAATAAATAATAATAATAATAATAAATAATAATAATAATTTAATTGTTTTGTTGATGATGATGATGATGATGATGATGATGATGATGCAGTGGGTTAGTTCCAGACCACCTCTGTAAAGTGATTATTGCCGTATGAATCACAGGCATTTTTTACTTGTTAATGCATATAAAAGCCTGACGTGGTTAGGTGTGCAAGGGACAACGGCATGCCTGTGCTTGAAGCCTCAGGAGGTGACTTTGTCTTCTGGTGAGCATAAGGATTTTAAGCTGCTTTAGTGAAGATGCAGCAACAGCAGCAGTGATGGCTGTGATGATTCTTCCTGGCAGCATTCTTCCTGATTCTTCCTGTTCACCAGGTAATGGATGGGGAGTCACAGAGGAAACTGGTGTTTGTATGGCTCAGTAGCGTTTCATATAATTTCAAAGTGCCACATTAGCAAAGTTCCGAAAAGTGAAGTGCTGTAAAGCGAGATACTTTTGTACTTTACTGAGCAGAGAAGAAAAAGTGTTAATGTGTATGTGTAAAGTTCCTTTCCCCCATTAAGTTTCACAACCGTGAACCACATATGTATAAATATAATAAGCAGTTGGAATAGAGTGATTCTTGCTATAATTAGAGAGCTTGCTGAGATTCCATTTTCCATGCCTTCAACTGACATTGGGACTGTGAGGTGTCCTGCTGTAAATTAGAATGGTAGGTGGGTAGAAACTTGGTGAAGAATTTGTTCCATGTGCATCAGCCTTCTTTCTTCTACATCTAGCTTTAGCCTGGTTCTACACCAACAGCAGAATGCGGAATGAGTTGGTAGAGTCCTGAGGTGTAGGAATGAACTGTAATCTTCAGACCGCAGGAGGGGGAAATCAATTTTTTTTTAATGCTGCCCTATGTGATAAACTTACTGCAAGTAGAAAAGTAAGAGCAAGGCATACCTTGCCCTTTTTCTACTAACATTTTTTCCCCTTGGGGAACATTCAGAAGTGGTATCTAACAATAGAGGTGTTCGTTTCCTGTGAAAAAGATAGGATTACAGCCGGGCAGCCTAATCCTGAGCTGCCAAATAGCTCCGCAGGCCAAATAGCCTTCATTGGATCCAGTGGCCGCCAGGCAGCTGCTGGAGGCTACTCGGAGGAAGGGCACAGTCCCTTCCCCCGGTTAAGGTTGCAGGGCAGGCAATAGGTATCCTTGCCTCTGCGCCAGCTATTTAGCTGGAATACGGGCAAAGGTCTTTGTCCCAACAGGGATGTAGGGATCCAGAGGAGAAGGTCACTGCCAGTCCCAACCCTGCTCTTCTCCACCCAGTTCCTCCCTGCCCAGAATTGACAGCGCCAGCAAGGGGTAAACTTACTGCTTGCTGGCATTGTGTTTCTGCCACAAAGACGGGAAGCTTTGTCCCTGCAGCAGCACGGGGCGGGGGGAGCCCTTACAGCATGTTTGCAACACCAGCATTGGAGGGTTTAGGATTTAGCCCTGAGGCTGCAATGCTATCTACACTTTCCTGAGAGTAAGTCTCATTGACTGCAATTAGATTTACTTCTGAGTAGACATGCATTGCCGGGACATGGTGGCGCAGCGGGTTAAACCGCTGCTGCTGGGCTTTCCGACCGGAAGGTTGGGAGTTCAAGACTGCGCAACAGAGTGAGCTCCCGTTGCTTGTCCCAGCTCCTGCCAACCTAGCAGTTCGAAAGCACCTAAATGCAAGTAGATAAATAGGGGCCACTTTGGTGGGAAGGGAACGGCGTTCCGTGTGCCATGGCATATAGTCATGCCAGCCACATGACCACGGAAGCTTGTCCTCGGACAAAACGCCGGCTCTACAGGCTTTGAAACGGAGATGAGCACCACCCCCTACAGTCGGTCATGACTAGACCATTCGGTCGTGGGGAAACCTTTACCTTTACCTTTAGACTTGCATAGGATTGCACTGTAAGTCTTACTGAACACAATGGGTGTAGTTCTGAGTAAAATAAATAGCATCATTTTCAGGTATCTCTATCATACAACAGAAAGTGAAGATTTAAGATTTTATTTAACACTTTTTAAATTTATTCTGATGCTGTACCCGTCTCTACTGTATATTGATGACGTGCTTTGATTATATGCTCTTAAACAACTTTCTCTGTCGTAGCCTTAATGAGCTGATTTCTCAGATAAAATTTCTAGCATTACATACGTTAGGCTTGCTCACATTTTTTGATGTTTTCAGTGATCTTCCGGCCTTGAGGCATGGAAAGTAAATTCATGACAGTGCATGTGTGTAGGTACATATATGCCCTGTACACAGTGATCTTTCTGACATGTCATGTTTCAGCCTGGGGAAATGGCATGCGGTTCTTGGAGGCAATGTGTGGGGCTGAAAGGTTGAATATGCTATTCTTTGCAGCCGCTGAGTGGTCACGTGGAAGCTGCAGCCATTATTAGAGGGCATCACTTGACAGCATCACAAGTGGATTCACATGGGGACTATGTTGTGCAGAGCCTTTACCTAAAGAAGGGCTAGCAGTTCTCATGAACCAATTATTGGTCACACTAGTGTCTGAGCAGGGTGTGGCAGTTTTACTTCAGGTAATGTCTTACACTGAGAGTGGAATCCTAACCTGGAGTTAGTCGGCACAGTTAGGCCAGCAAAGTTTGGCCGGCACAAGGGCCACCATAAAGCACTCTTTATGTTTGTTCCGCTCTTGGAATCAGGGAGGATGGTACACGTCTGTGTGCTGGCCTCTCTGACTATGAGAGTGGTCCAAACATACTTTACAGTGGCCCTTGTGCTGGCCAAACTTCGCTGGCCTAACTGCGCCCGCCTAACTCCAGGTTAGGATTGCGCCCTGAGTCAGTAGGGTGCCACTGAGTGCCAAACCTATCTCCAGATTTCAGATAGGAATTTTTTCCTTCCCTATCTGAAGACACCAGGGATTAAATCTGAGAACTTGTTGACCTTCAGGATTGAACCTGAGACCAAAATGTGTTCTCTGCCCCTGAGCTATGGCCCCTGACCCCTGAAAAGGAAATTAGTTTTTCTTTTGGTTGTGCGTGATTGACAGAGGTTGCAGCAGAGGGCCATAAAAAAGCAAACAAACAAAAAATCACTGTTGAGTATTTTACCTGATGTGGCCGTCACTTCTATATGATTGCATTCCATGTCAGTTTAATTTGAAACAGGTGGATGAAGTGCCGGTACACCTTTATTTAGGAGCTACTGATGCTGGCTTTAGGAGTAGTCACATCATCTGCCCCTTCCATGTATAGTTAATCCTCATTATCGTCTAGAGTTAGGCTCCAGGAAAATCCTCACAAATAGTGAATTTGCACTATCTGGAAATTCTGTAAATCCTATGGGATTAATGAGGTTAGGTGCAGAGACCCTCAGGAAGCCAGCAGAGTGCAGCAGGAAAGGCCAAAATTCTGAATGCGGCAGAGACTTTCCAAAGACTGCAGGGATCTTCACAATGGCACCCATCATCAGCATGGATCCCTTTAAAACTACCAGCAGAAGTCTCTGCAAGCCATGTGTAAGGGGTCCATGCTGATTGCAGGTGCTGAAGATCCCTGCAAGCTCTGGAAGGTCTCTGCCTAGTGGATAACGAGGACAGAGATGCAGATAAGGAGGAAAGTAGCCACTGTGCCTCTTGCAGAAAAGTGAATTAACAGTTTGAGAGTTCACATATAAAGAGGACTGACTGTACGTTACCTGCTTTTGAGCTTATTAAAGCAACATTAGAATATAAGCTGTAAGGAGCCTGGGATGTTGTATGAAGAGAGTGAAGCATAAAACCTCCACAGAATATTCCTACTACAGGGACGTCTTTGAACAGATGTTATAAAACCTTGGAGGAGATTAGAAAATGTCATACTTAATCTGACACAAAGGCTTGAATATTTACTTTGGCATCAGGAGCGGTCTCGGCTTTCTTTTCACATCCTAGTTTGTATCATCTTCACATACCTGACATGTAAATAAATACACTCTAACTATGTGACCCTTTTTTTTTCCCTTCAGTAAATGAAATGGGTAAGCAGAAGTTGAATTTGCTTTTATCTGCCACCATATTGAAATGGAATTGCAATGGAACTGTAAAATGATTTCCGAACAAGGGGAATGCAATATTTCAATTCAACCAGTACATTTTATTTCTTCATTTTCACTGAAATGCATATATGTTATAATCCAGGATACAACATTATAAAATATGCCACTGTATTCAGAATGAGAAAAGAGCTACATAATGTTTTATTTCAGATTTTTCTCACAAAATAGTAGGCCTCTTCATTGATGTAGATGACCCAGGGTGGGGAGGTAATCCAGAAGTTTCTGCTCATATTCTGTCTTCGTGGAATTTACCTGGAAGCAATTGCCATTTATTCCTATGTTAACACTAGAATTAGTTTCCCCTGCTGAACTCCAACTTACCTCTTGTGAATTAGTTGTCCATAGTTTTGCTATGATAGGTGTGTTGAATGTACCAGCTACCTCAGCACAACAGCCAAGGTACAGCCCAGCATGAGCAGCGCATAGTGAATACTTTTTCGTGCTATCTCGAATCAAAATCAAAGTGACAGGGAGCTGAAGATGTGCCTTTTGAAAAAAAATATGCGTTCCTTTTCTTAGAGTATATTAAAATATTCAAAGAAGCTGTAAAGCAGTTTCCTAAAAGTAGTTAGAGAAGTTTTCTTTCTAGCAACCAGATTCTACAGACTGACTCGAGATGTGCCAGTGTATTTCCCCATATGCTGGTGCAATGACAATTCCACTAGTGTAGAAGCCTGCTTGCCAGTGGATGCAGTGCAGACATGAGCCCAATATTGAAAAAAACTGCTGTGCTAGCATAGCTTGGACACTAGTGCCACTCTTCTGCAGATAGACTAAAACTGGGAGGAGATTGGGCATGATATGGGAATGACTTCGGAATGAGAAGAACTTAATGCACGACCCTTTTGTAAACAATGGACATGTCCCTGATGCAGGAATAACGTTACACCAGTGACAGAGCTTGCATAGGTAGGAATATCTCCTCCTCCTCCCAGGTCACTCCCAGTTGATGAGCATAAGGTACAGACTTCTGGCACATTTGACTTTTGGCGCATTACAGCATTACATTACAGCATTACATTTGGCGGCTGATCCCAGCTCATCCTCACCAGTACTTAAACCCCTACCAGGGAGACTACAGCACAGTTTATCAGATGCACAGCATGAGGCTACACTTCTTCGTCCCTCAAAAAGAAACTTTAGTGATGGGAATCATGGTGAATGGGCACTTGGTGCACAAAGGGAGCACTTAACACAATCTCTTGTCCCACTCAGTATGTATAGCAAGATATTTTGCTAACACTTCTCGTCCCAGAATTCTTACTGTAGGCATTCTGCCCCAGGGGGGCTTCACAGACAGACACCCAACTGGAATCTGTACCTCACCATCCTGACGGTGGAAATAAGCACATTGCACTCCACACAGGTAAGCAAAGTGGGGGAGGGACTTCCATTCTGTAGTGTATTGATGCTGCATCTCTGCCTCATGCCTCTACCTCATGCCTCCTGACCCCTCAGGTCAGTGGTTCTCAAACCTTTTAGCATTGGGACCCACTTTTTAGAATGACAGTCTATCCAGGACCCACCAGATGTGTTGTCATGGCTGGACGTGCTGTCATTGTGCTGCCAGAGCCTACTGCTTTCCTGAGAATGCATTTTGCTCTCACCTCCTACAGGACACAACTTTATGTACACTCTAATTACACCATTGTCCTACTCAAACACCAACTATGCATCTCAATCCATAGGCCAGGTGTGACTGATGCTGTTGTCAAGTCTTCTGTTACTCTGTGTATTTCACCGTAATCCCCACAGGCAGCTGTATCACAGACAAAGACACCATGCCTATACCAAAGGAAGCCTCCTGCCTGCCTGAAGTGACCAGTGTGAGCCCAGATGCTGTTCGCTGAGATTGTTGACCTACTCATTCCAGTCAGGCCCCTGTGGCTTTGCAAACTTCATGGCAAACCGTGAACCAACTGGTGCAGCCAGACACTGACCTGAGTTGGCTGCCTGTTGGATAACATGCAGTGGCACAACAGGCTGCCAGACTGGGAGGAGATAATTGGGAAACACACCTGTGTGTGTGTCTTTCAGATGTTGCTCTATTGTTGATGCAGTTGAATAAAGCCATTGGTCAGATCACCTTTGCTGTCTCTTTGTTAGCAAATCGGGATCTCTTCTACCCCCTTTAGTTGTTTATTACCTCAGCTTGTTTCAAGAAGGGGGACTCAGTTGGGGAAAGGGCCTCTCTGTCCTTGGGGTCTGGGGCATCCTAACTGTGTGAATTCTTGGATTCTGAGGGGTAGACACACCTCAGTGATTATGAGCTCCTTTTGCTTGTCAAACAGTCACAGGAGGACTGTAGCTCCTTGCTGGCATCCACAAGTACCAGTGATATAGCAAAGGGTGGGGTATATGTGGGTGTTGATAGCTGGGCAGGCTGCTGCAGCAGGTACCCTGTGTGACATGCCAGCCCGATGATTGGCCCATGCAGTGCACCCTCTGATAGTTTCATATGCTGCAGTCTCCAGTCAGACATGTCCCTTTGCAGTGATGCATGATGCTAAATGCAAGGTAGGGTATTCTTTGACTGTCTTTTGCTGTGGCTGAGTAGTTATCAAGCAGCCTTGTGTAGCAAGCAGGCCAATATGGGTTCTAGACCTGCATACTTGTCTTTGCTTGGGCCTGAAGTGGGTGTTTCTGACCAATCATGCCGAAGGTAAGTGTCTTGCTGATTAGCCCAGGTCCCTTGGCTAGGCTTGAACCACTCTCACTTGGACTGTAGCCTGTGCCTTTATGCAGTGAGCCACTAGCACCCTGCATTATCTGAGTGCTTTTGAGGTTCCTCTGGTGACACATTGTAGTTCTTTTCCATCTGGCAGATGCCCCTATGGGAATTTGGCCCCTTACTATGGATGCATTTGTATGTTAGTATCATATAGCTGCCATCTTCCCCAGGAGCTATCTTTCTCCAAAAGATGCTTTGCCCAAAAAGGTATTCCTTGGATGTATATGTTTATGTTGGTGGAATGAAGGGTCATGAACCCTGCCAAACGTTCTTTGCTAGCAGTTCTTTTCTTTTGACCCTTTGCTGCCAATGTCACTGTGGGTCCTGTAGGAGGTAGGTGTGCTGCTACATCCTTGGTTCATTTTGTGTGTGTGTGGTGACCTTGGGGTATCTCGTGGTGCTTGTTGATCTGTTTCTTATTCCTAGTGGCTCCTGGGGTGGTGTGTCCCCCAATGAATTGGTCATTCATTGGCCTTGCATCAGCCACTGCCCCCTGTTCAGTTCACTTGGCTCCTTGAACACTGCACCAATTTCACAAGGATGGCATGCTGACTTCAGGGAAATGACACATCAAAGTCATACGAATGACAGGCTGAGGATGCATTGCCACCAGGACACTGCTCTGTCACTAACAGGCTGTGTTAGTATTTGTGTGGACGTTGAGGGTGGTACTGAGAAGACCTGCACTAGCATTACTTCGCTAAGACAGGCTTGGCATATGGCCAGTGTTGATGTGGTATTGTCAGGATGGGCTTAGGATATGACAGAAGTTGTGCCAGCTTCTGGTACAAGTTAAAAGGTTTTAATCTACCAAGTTTTCTTGCACGGTGTATGGATTAGACCACACAGAACATTTGTGGCCATTTACCACCCATTTAGAAGTTCATTGCAGACATGGCAGAATAGGACAAAGCACATGGGATAGCATTAGGGCAGAAACATCACCCCTGGTTAATGTATCTGGCATCAAACACTGTCCTCAGTGATTTCATTTTGGGAGGGATAGTAAAGAAACTTCTACTGAGACGCCTGTGAGAGTCTTTCTTATTTGATGTGACTAAATTTCTGTTCTTCATTCAGCTACTGCCTCGCTGAGGTTTGCCGCTGCTCTTTATTTCATGAATGTGGCACAATTTTTGGCCTTCCACTTACACAGGTGCAATAACAAGCAGCATCTGAATTTCTTCCATTGCCAGGGTATATACCTTCCTTTTCAAGTTCCTAAAAATCAGAAATCTACCAATCTACTTACCAAGTTGCCAGTGGCAACAGACCCCTCTGCTGACCTCTATGAGTTCTCTCTGAATTGCTGAGAATTCAGGCCAGTATCAGTTTTTCCTTTTGAATTATCTTTGCAGAAGGCAGGTGTAGCGTGAGAAGCTCTATAGTAGCTGTATGTGAAAAAGAAGCCCCAGCCTCTTCCTTTTCACCTTGCATACATAGAGGTTTTAGGGCAGGAAAAAGGAAGAAGTGCACAAGTCCCACTCATAACTGTCGCCTTCTCTAGTTCCTCTGCAGGAGTTCTGATTGTGTCATTCTCTTCAAACACTGCATTTTCAGATGGTGTGCAAAAGTGGAACATGTTTACTTTTTTTTTCCTATAGTAGCCACAGCATGTATTACTTCGCATATTTGATTCTTTGTTTTGTTTTGTTAATATCATGTGAGAATTTCACTTACAACTTACTGAAATGCTCATTTAGAGTGCAATCCTAAGCACTTCTTCAGCCGATGCAAGTCCCTTGCACAAGCCTAGGAGTGTTGCAAACGTGCCGTAAGACATGTTTGTGCCTCTGGAAGCAGGGAGGCCAGTGCAAGGATGTGTGTCAGCTTCTCTGTGCCAGATCCTGGACCTGAGCCATTTCAGGAAGGACCAGCCAGCATTGGGAGGGGGCAGGTTAGGGAGGGCAGGGAAGGTCATAATGGGGGTCGTACTGGGGCACAGGGAGGCAATAGGTCAGTCAGTCAGTCAACAGGTACTTATATACCGCTTTTCAACACGAAGTTCACAAAGCGGTTTACAGGCAAATAGTAATAATAAAGTGAAATGGTTCCCTGTCCCAAAAGGACTCACAATCTATAAAAAAAAAAAAAAAAGGCAAAAAAGGCAGCCCGCCAGCAACAGCCACCAAAAAGACTGCGCTGGGGTGATGAGGGACAATTACTCTCCCCCTGCTAAATATAAGAGGAACACCACTGGAAAAAGTGCCTCTTGTCCAGTTAGCAGGGGTACGCGACCAGCTTGGACTATCTAGGTTGGATCCAAGCCCCTATCCTTGGCTCAGTCCACCTTACCCAGGCTGCTCAGATTTGCGTCAGCGATTTTGCAGGCACAAAATTTGCGTAGCCTCCTTGAGGTCGCTGCCGCCTGACACTGGGTAAGGGGAAAAAATTCCTGTTACTCCAAGTTGAGCAGCAGCCACCTCCTCCCATGCGCTGGATACATATCAGGCCAATTGGTCTACCGTTTCTAGTGCAGTATAGGATTGGGCTGTTAGTATTTTACAGTAACATAGAAGGAATGCCCTTGTTTGCGATGAGATACATTTGAGGCCATCTGTAAAAGCAACAGGTAAAAATGCATTTTTTTTTACACCATGGGTTAGATTTGAGGGAGACAAGTGTAGAAAGACACAGTATTTGGCAAGCAGCTGAATCTGTAAACAAACACATGCTAGATGGGATGGAGCTGGACCACAGACATGCAGGTAGGGTTGGCTGCACGGTAGTCACAGTAGTGCTTTGTTCTTATCGGAACACATAAAGTTCAGGTTTTTGAATTTGAGGTGCCCAGCTAGAAGCTGTGATTATAATAGCTTTAATAGTACCTTTTGAGGGGGTAACATTGAAAAGCCATGGTGCTAACAGGGAAGGAGCAGGCTCATGAAAGCATGGTACCTTGCTTATACCATCTTAGTTTAGGAGAGAAAATAGGATTAGAGACAATGTAAAACCAATATCTTCACTGGCCTTGCCATCATGCTGCTTTCTGTGTGAGCAGCTGCTGGCTGGAGTTTATACCAGGGCAGAAGATGGATTAGAATGAGGGAGGGAGGGAGGGAGGGAGGGAGAGACCTTGTATGCATGGACACAGTTTATTAGTTCAATTACAGAATAGTGTAGAAGTGGAAGTTAAGTGGTCTACTAGTTATGTAGTGTGCAATGTATGACGACTTTATTGCAGTTGCAGATAACTGGCAGAACATGATAATGTTTTTGTAAATTACTTGTGTATTTTGGAGGTTTGTTTTTTTGGACTTCAAAAATGGTGCACAAATAAGTACTTTGTTTAATCACATGAGTGGGTAGAAAACAGTAATAGTTCATACATTAAATCTCCATTTAATTTAGCATTTCAGGAGTTTCAACAATGAAAATTGTATGCCTGCATCTATCAAAGTAACAGTCATGTGGTTGTTACTTGCACATGTGAATGTTACAACACATTCATGTGTTGCCCACTTGCCCAGTCTCTGCATTCACAGTTTTCTTATAAAGTAACCAGGCAATTGGAAGGCTCTGAAGAAATGGACTCAGTAGTAAATCATACATACCTTAAATCAACATACTTGTGAGATTTTTCACCACCATTTAAGGGAGGTAGACTGACTGACTGAGTGTTCCACCAGAGTTAACTACCTTTCAGCAGTTGCCAAAAGCACTCCAGAAGCATGTTGAGGCAGGCATTGCCAAAGCACCAGTGGGAAGTAGGATCCATGTCATGCTCAACAGCTGCTCTGTCAGGAACTTCTGACAAAAGTAGATCACTGGAGGAGGCGAGATGGGTAAGGAGGAACGAGGTGAGAGATGCGGGAACAGGGTGGGGAAAGGCAGAATGGGGTGGCAATAAGGGTGGGGAGAGGGTGGACTTGTTCCGGGAAGGGGGGTTGTGGTTTGGTGGCAGCAGTGGCCACTGAATCCTAGCCCCCTTCCTGAGACCTGATCTACAGTCTGGGTCCACATAGACTTGTGTCAGCAGTTTCACTAGCACAAGTCTGAGTAGACCCCTCTGTGTTGCAGAATTCTCTTAGAGGAGATCTCCAAGATTACCTTCTCATAGGATGCAGCGTGAGCTGTTTTGACATGCCTGTACTTGCTCTTGGGGGGGGGGGATGCATGGAAGGCCCATAGCTAACCAGTATATTAGGTTTAGCTATTGTTGACATATCACATTATACAGTAGCTAGACAGAGAATTGGGGCAGATCCTTGCAGAATCTTAATTGGATCTGCTGCCAGTTCTGGGCTTTCCTGAACTTTGACTTTACTGGTGACACCAAATCAGTATTACGATGTCACAGTAAATGTAATTGGAACATTCATACAAATATTGTATCTCCTCAGAAATTCAGAATCACTAGAGCCTATCCATATAACCTTGCAAGTGTGTGAGTAGACTTGAGCTAGTAATTCTCTGTAGTTGTTCCTAAGGTCCCACTTATGTGAAGCAATCACATCTCTAAATCCCAGTTCAATAAAGGTACATGTCTTCTGGCTAAAAGGTAGTTCTGAGATTCACAGATCTCAGGCCTACAATTGAAGATTACGTTGGGATGAGTGTGATTTGACCTCAGTGAGGTTATCATGGGGTAAGATGTTTCAGGCATAGAATACTTCAGGAACAGCACTGAAGCACCTTTGATAATACTGTTAAGCTTGGTGACACTGAACCTTCCCACTTGCAGGCAGCCTCAGAAGCAGTTGCTTTAGCAGCATAGGTAAGCTCAGACATTTATGCTTCCGTGTTCTAAAATAGTATCCTGAATAGAGCAGGCAAGTTAGAGAACACTATCTGGTTTTGAAAATTTCTGCAATCTTGTAAATAGTAAAGAATCTAAGGATGCACAGGCATGTTTAAGTATCTGCTCAAGGGATACTGGCAACCCCATTTCTATTTCTGGTCTTGATAATTGCATAGTAAGCATTGCTGTTGCAGCATGGATGTCAGATATTGTGCAGGGAAGCCCATTCCCAGTATTTATTAGTATAACTGTTACTTGCCTCAATGCTTGAGACATGCACCTCAGTCTTTTGTAAAATTATGTAGAAGTAAGGGCCAAATCCTATCCAGTTTTCCAGCCCTAGTGTAGCCATCTGAATGGGGTGAGTGCTGCATTCTGTGTGGGGGTGGGGGAGGTCCTGGAGGCCTCCTCAAGGTAAGGAAACATTTCTTCACTTGCCTTGGGGCTGCACTACAGATGCAACGGCTCCAGAAAATTGGATAGGATTGGGCCGCAAGTCCCTTTGCAATTAGTTGAACATATGCCTGTTATTTTATTTTGTGCCTGTTTATTTAGGATGTGGAATCTTACGGATAGAGATTGATCTCTTGATAGTATGAGTTCCAAACAAAGGTGGCTGCGAGGTATATTGAGGACCCTTCCAGCTCCTGGTGTGAGAACTATTTGTATCAGAATATATTGCAAAGCCAAAATAGGAGCAGCAGTCTTTCGATGGTATCTGCATCAGGACCAAGCCAGAAACAAGGGTTAAAGCATGTCACTGTGAGAGCACAATTCAACATCCCTCCCATAATATCCCAGCAGAAATTACAAAAGGGGTCAACATAGTGTAATGGCTATTGTCTTGGACTAGGTTCAAATCCACTGCCAACCACAATGCGTTAGGTGAGTCTGCATGTTCCAATCTAGCCTATTTCAAAGCATATTGTGAGGATAAAATGGATAACCCTGAGCTCCTTGGGGGAAGGACACAGTCCAACTTTCAGAGCGCAGTTCTAACCTGGAATTAGACCAACACAGTTAGGCCAACAAAGTTTGGCCGGCACAAGGGCCACTTTAAAGCACATTTGAAACACTTTGAGAGTCAGGGGGATGGCGCACGGAGAGCAGGCCAAACATACCTTATGGTTTCCCTTGTGCCCGTCAAACTGTGCTGGCCTAACTCCAGATTAGGATTGTGCCCTTAAAAAAACATGAAATAAGCTTACAAAAGAAAATGAATGGCGAAATAGCCAGTAGATAGTTCTCCTTATAGCATTACTCAAAAGTGTTTAGGACTAAGAAGAAGAAAAACAACCCACAAAAATCGCAACAACAATAGATCAATTGCAATGCAACTTTTTTCTCCTTTCAGGTAACAGGAAAAAAAGGGGGCCTGGGGGAGGAAATTGCTGCCAAGAATGTTTATTCTGCTTCACATTTTTGTGTTACTATTAAATCTTCAATCAGTTGCAAAGGTTTGCACATATGTGACTTTATCTACGTTCTTTATCCATGCATATTATCCCTTTGTTATTTATGGCTAAGCCCCTCTTGAGTAGAAGACATTTTGTTTGTTCAGACGCATTTACAAACACACTTTCTTATCAGGTCCTTTTTGAACATTTACACATTGGTATGGTTTAAGTATAAAAATAAACGAAATTTGAAAATCTTATTTGACCTGTTCCACCTGGACTCCATCTGTAACTGTTCTGTCCTCACAATCTATCATCGGTTTTTTCTCCCTGTGTTTTTTATTATTTCAGATGGGTACTTTGCGACACCTCCCTCTTTTTCTCTCTCTCTGTTATACTTAGTGGAAAGTGACATTGCCAAATCCTCAAGTTCAGCCAGGCAGATTTGATATACTATCAGCTGAGATATAGTTTGGATGATCAGGGTGTGCAATTAGCAGAGACAGCTTCATTTCACAGTGCACTGACTTTTGCTTTACTACTTGCAACTGCAGTTATGAGATTCTGGGAGTATTCCCTTCTAAAAAACTTCCAGCAAATAAACCTGTCATACAGTTATCACAGTTTCTCTTACTACCATACATAACACTCTCCTGTATCTTTTTATTTAACCCCTTTTCTTCTATTAGCTAGCCTATTCTTTTTTCTGTTACTTTATCATTTTAAAAGGGGACTATATATAGATCAGCGTGTGTAGGTGTATGGACATAACACACATATAAAAAAATTGTGCATCTTGTTGATCGGCTTTTATATTTTAATACTGTACAGGCCTGTGTATATACTTCAGTTCTAATCAGGTTTTTAGTTCTGGTCCTCAGTGGTAACACAGATTTGATCATAATGGACTACTGAGTCTTCTGCCACTTGATCAGCTGGGTTAGATTGCAAAAAGGCACTTGGTAAAACTTCGTTGGCTTGAATTATTCATATACAATGGCATTTAAAAAGTCAGCATTCTTTGCTGCCACCTTAGGCTCAAACTTTAGCCTGTGTTTGATTAGATTCACTTTTACCATCATCAGTTCCTCTGTATTCTGGGGAGTCAAATAAGCTGTTTGGTCTGGGCATGTTCATCTAGTATAGGAGCAATCAGATTGCTTGCTTGTACTCTTCTTGATCTAAGGGGAAACCTATCTGGTGGTCCTGCCACAGCTATAACCAACAGAAAAATCTCCCAGAGACATCAGGAATCCCTCTGAATCCATCAGCTTCCAGAGGCAGGCCAATTTAATGAGTCTTAATACTTGTCAGATGCAGCTGATGCCTAAACCTCGTTAGGTCATAATCCATTCATGACAAAGGATTAAGTACAGACTCCTGTATACTTGGACCACTGTCTTCCTACCCTATATAGAAAACCATAGCAAAGTGTGCATTCCTACCAAAGTGTGCATTGCGACACAGGATGTTATGGAACACTCACAGAAGTGCTATGGGATGTCCCTGGTGGATGCTCTTACCTGTTTTCCCAGGTGCCGCCATCTTGGACTTCATTAAAATTGTGCAAGATTTGGGTGCTGCCATCTTGCTTTTGCAAAATTTTGCAAGACAGAAGATGGCAATGCCCAGCTGTGCAAGAAAGAAGAAGCTGTGGGGTCATTATGCCACAGATAAGTTTGCAAACCACCGCTATACATGTTTAATCTGAAGTCCTAATGTGTTAAATAGGAAAATATGCATAGGTTTGCAATATGAATGTACGATCTGATTAATGTTTCAGGCCTGATATGCTTTGAGGCAGACTGTGGTTGTCATTGCAACCGTGAACTCATGATGTGAATCAATCATGTCATTGTAGAAGTTACAATCAAATTGTTTTGTATAAATTGGCTTTCACAAGGTATTGGCTAATGCACAAACACTTCTGTGTAATAGTTTTAGCATACTAGTACTTCACTCAGTCACTGAAATCAGTAACTAATAGTAAGAATGCATATACATGTTTACAGGATAGGTCCAGAATATCTTCAGTTTCTTGAAGGTCTTATTATTGCAGTTACTTCTTTGTCCTTTAGAACAGTCTCATTGATTGTTTTATATTGCGGAGCGCAGTTTTATGTTTTTCTTCTGCTCCCCCTTTGAATAAAAGCTTGGGACATTTAGAGCAAGCCACTATCCAAAGGAAACACAAATCTGATATTGAATTATTTTAATTACGTTTCAATTGGAAAGCCTATAGACATGTCTGCTTCTGTTTATTATTACACATAAGCCCTCCAGATTTATTCTTTGTTGGCTTGACATTAAGCATTACTAGAGCAAAATTAAATTAAAAATCTAATTCATATGCACTATGACAAAACCTTTTAAGAACACCATCTTACCTTATTGCTTTCTTTTTTCAATGGTTTGTATCAGAAGAACATGCTTTTTAAGGCCTGATTTCCTCAGATATATTGTTATATCATTATTACAATGGTCATGCGATAACTAGGCTGCGTGAAATAGCTGACTGTTATTATCTCTGATGTATAGGCCCATTTTGGACATAATGGCCTAAGTCTGGTTTGACTGTTGGGGCTCAGCTTTGGCTCGTGGTTAAAGTGGTTTTACCAGTGGTTTGGTTTATGCAAACCATTGCTTGCCTGATTTAGATGTAGTGGCAGACTGTGCACAAACCTAAAGGTGAGAGGGAATCATAGTTACCAAGGGAAGAAGAAAAGGGAGCATGCAAGCCTGAAGCCTCGTGCTCAGAGCAGCCCTTTGATTATTATCTGTAAATTAAGTCGTATGTGAACCACATATATGTGAACCAGGAAGAAACTTTAGCATATAAATTGATAAAACTGAAGATAAAATTGTAATCACTTGGTGGTTTACATTTAGCCATGGGCAAATGCACTGTGATGCATGGCTGGGAATAAAAAGATAATATTTAGTAAAATAGAATTGAGATGGGGTGGGGCTTCCCATATTTATTTTTAAATTTCTAGACCACTTTTCTGAAATGCATTGTACCAAGGAGAAGTAGAATGTTAAAATTAGTATAATAAATAACTGAATTAAAAAAACCCTTCCCCCCCCAAAGAAAACCCAAAAGCAGGTAATAAAAACAGAACCATACTATGCATTGTGGAAGAATAGAAGAGCTGCAGTATTAAAAAACCATCGCCACAGTTGAGTTGCATGAATTTATCTACGCTTGCTTAGCTAAAATAAAATAAAATGCCTGTGATGCTGAAATTGGAGAATAAAACCACTGTTCTCTCAGTCGGTCCCACTTCCTGCCTCTCATAATTTTTAAATAGACAGTATCTATTTTTCTAATGTAAGGAATTTTCAATATAATTTTGAGTATACACAACTTTAGCTTTACATGCTGACTCTGGAACATAACATGTAAGATGACGGGTGGCTGTATTAGGTTTACTGGGGTTGTCTTTTTAAATTAAAACTAAAATAAGCCTTTTTCAAGTTTGGACATTTCTCTTGTGTGTGAACATGGAGTGAGCAAATCTTGAAAGACATTAAGGCTACATATATGACAGCCAGGGTATTACTGGGTAAAGGAGAATAACAAGCCTGAGAAATTCCTGACAGGCAACAGCAAACATTAAACTGGTGATGGTATGCAGCCAGAGGACAGTCCTGTTTGGAGATGTCATTCACGCTATTACTGAAGAACCATTAAAAGTCTTGTGTTTACTCTGGCTAACCATACAAAGTAATTCTTTGATGGAAGCACACATAATCTGTAGACACTATTGCAGTTTAAAAGAAACATTTGCAAGGTAAAGTAAACATACATTAAAGCTAGGCATTTGTCACTGTATGGTTGTTAGACAAATAAAATTCAGCAGTCTGGGACCCTAATATATATCACACCTATATTATAAAGTGCCATGGAAAATGTAACAGATGACACATTTGACTATAAAAATAAGTTATATTGTCTAGTATAGTTATATTGGAAAAGAGGATCTCAGATTAAAACAACAACAAAAAAAAACTCTTGCTGTCCTTGGCACTTTTCCTATCTTTTTCAATCAGTTGCACCCATTGCTGGTGTTTGATGTTTTTTATATTGCTTTGATAACTTAGGACCCAATCCAGAAGGACCTTATCGCTTGTGGTACAACGTCCCCTTCTCCCGAGGAACCTCCAGCGGCTGCCCAGTTCCTATGGGAGGTAGCAGTCGTCATTTTGGTACTGCTCCTTCTGTTGGAGCCGGTCAGTTCAGGACTGGGCTCTCAGTTTCATTACGTACTTTATACATTTGTCAATTAAACGACCATGCTTGTTTATAATTTACATTCTGCATTATCCCTCATCTTTCCTGAAAGCAAACAAAACCCCTCAAAAATCATTTAAATACATTGAGCCCTCATTATTTTATTTATTTAATTTATATGCCGCCTTTCTGCCCCATGGGCACCCAAGGCGGCTTACAACATTAAAATACAGTAAAATCACAATTTGACATTTAAAAACAATAATTAAAAACAATATTAAGATAATTGAAATTTAAAATAACAAGCCCCGTGGCTTGTTATTTATTGATTAGCACCTGTCAATGTCTATGGCAAGATTTATTTCCTCGTACTTATGATGTAGCCCAGTGTTTCTCAAACTGTGGGTTACGACCCACTTGGTGGATCACAACCTGATATCAGATGAATTGCAGAAAACTAGGATCAGCCATCTTAGAAGCTGCAGACCTGACTTTTGCTACACTGTATTCCTGTTGTGAGTGTTTCCATTGGCGGCTTAATTCCAGGAAGCCCCACGGATAAGGAAATCTATGGATAATTAAGTCCGCAGGTCTTGGGGCCCTCTAATACTCCAGAAGCAATAGAAGCTGTTTTCCCGTCACCTCTGGAGGATGTTCTGAGGTCCGTAGATGCTGCATTTGGCCTCCACGGGCCTCAGAACACCTTCTACAGCCTTTGTGGGGCCTTAGAACAGTGTTTCTGAAACTGGGTTGGGATCCACTAGGTGGATCACGAACCAATTTCAGCTGGCCATTATTGGGACACTGGAAAGGGGGATGGCTGTGTGGTTATTTTGCTTGTGTCAAGGTTGTAAATAGGCTTTTTTCCTTTTTGATTCACTTTCCTATTAGAAAATGAGTGAGAAATAACCTAATGTATTGCTGCATTCTCCGGAAAGCAGCAAGGTCTGGCGTTACAAGGATGGCATTTCCAGCCATGATATCCCTTCTAGTGGGTCCTGGATAGATTGTCATTCTAAGAAGTGGGTCCTGGTGCTAAAACATTTGAGAACCACTGCTTTAGAATGTCACTTCTGGTTTTTCGTAAAAATTGGAATGTGTAATGCAGTGGTTCTCAAACCTTTTAAAAACCCACTTTTTAGAATAGCACTTGGAGTGAAGTCCACTGGAAGTGATGTCACTGCTGGAAGTGGCATCATCAAGCAGGAAGTGCTGCCATTATGACATAATCAAATGATACTCCTGGAATGCAAACTGGCATTATTGGACTGCAGCAGTTGCACAACCATGAAGCATCTCTGATAGAAAGCAAGATTAGAACAAAATGTTATGTAAAAGGACTGAACTAAAAACAAAATTAAAAAAGATCACTTGAAAATTCAAACTGTTAATACTCACAAAAGAAATATAACAAGAATAAGCTCTGCAGCTTCCAAGATGTCTGCTCCCAGCTTTCTGTGACCCATCTGATATCAGGTCATGACCCACAGTTTCAGAATCACTGGTTTAAGGCGTCCTGAAGGCCTTAAGTGTTCCAAGGCCCATGGAGACTGCACATGGTCTCCATGGGCCTCAGAACATCCTCTGGGGCCACTGGACCTGCAGGTTTGAGACCCATGGATAGTGAATTCATGGGTCCTGAATCTGCATATACAGTGGGCCGATCTGTACATTCTATAAGACATTTAAAAACTCAATGTAAGAACAGTAAAACAGCAAGAATGGCATTATTAAAACCCATTGATTTTTTTGAGCCTTGGAAGCATTATATGCCAGATATAATAATAATAAAAATAAAAGATAATCCCCTGCTTTTAAAGTAGAAAATATGTTTCCTGGAACCGTGTATTTCACAACAGTTCATAAATATGCACTCCTGTGTTTTTTCTATCTCATGTGAAATTGTCATGGGTTGCAGAATAATTGCAATAGATTAATGCATTAGAATAGTCACACATCTTTAATCATTGCACCATGTTTTTTTTTTTCCATCCACCCTGTATTCTCTTCATTTTTAATGTGGCAAAAATGGTAATATATCAGTGACAGGAGGTCTGTATTTGAGGCTATTGTAATTATTCCCACCAAGACTCTGTCAATAGGATTAAAATGAAGATTGTGGATCTGTCCATCCAAGATGAGGTCAGCAACACTAGCAGTAGGAGTACTGTTTCTGCACGCTGTGCTTTCAGTGCTGAATTACAAAAGTATAGACATGAATACGACACAAATACCTAAAAGCTTCAGTGGAAAAAAGAACAGATTTTTTTCCAAATAAGCTAAAGCGTCTATCTGCAGAATTTTAATGTAGTTGTCGTACCTGCCCTGTGTGTGCAACCCAATTCTATTCCCCACCAGCCAGCATGATGCAGTGGCACCGATAGAGTATGTGCTGTATGCAGTAGAGGGATCCACCCGCTAGCCACCAATGGGTCTCCTCGAACCTACACTAGCTATTTAGCTGACATAATTCAGAGGGCCCTCAGGGGTATTGAGGGGAGGAAAAGGGAGATAGGATCTTGGCATGCACTGCTGACACCAAGATTCCCTCATCCTACAATCCTCCCCTAAACTGCCCCCACACTACTTACAAGTCTCCTTATCTGTTTCAACAAGGCATCTGGTCGCTACTGGCATACAAGTAGAGCTGCTGGCCATTTGCACCAGTGGCTCCATTGCTTTCACACCAGTAAAACAGTGCATAATGCAACCGATTGTGAGATAGGCCCTGACTAGGAGTGGGCTATTAATGTATGGAATAGAACAACGGTAGGTTCTAAAAAGCTTCAGACCCATGTAGCTTTAGGACTCAATCCTGAACCCTCCTGCATGAGCAGTGCGAATGTTCCACCCGCACTGGTGTCACAAACTTGCCATAAGGGCTGTCTAATGTGGGCAGTAAGGGCTTAATGCCCATGTCATTCCAGTGCCATCCCGTGCCTAGTAAGCACCTAGCATTGCGCTCCTTCTGGCTGGGGTGGGAGGGTGCTGCTCTGGACCTCCATGTTGGGCCATGCAGCCCAATAGGGAGGTCCTTGCATCTGTGCTGGTTAAACCTATTAGTAGGTCTCTAGGCTTACCTTGGGGAAGGGGAGGGCGCCGAAGGTAGGCTGGTCCTGCGCCAGCCGAGTTTGCCTGGTGCAGGGGCTAATCCGGGCAGTGGGGGAGGCAAGAGGGAAGGCGGAACGGGGCGGAGGAGGGCATTCTGGGAAGTGGGCCGGTCTGGAAAGGAGGTGGGGCTTGGATGCAAGAAGGCTCTGGCCTTATCACTGGCGCTTCAGCAACTTACATTGCCACAGAGCACTTTCCAGCTGCTTTCGGGGAGCCTGCACTGGCCAAATGTATGATCTTCCATCGTTAGTTTTTGATGCGTAGGGGCTATAAATGTATCCAGCAGATGATGGGAAAGACACATGCTTGAAATTTAAATCTCTTCTCATGAAACTTTGCAACGCAGCAAACAATTTGATTATCACATGCTCACTAGTGCTAAAGGGCACATTCTCAGAGGCGTTAAGAAAAGCAGAGACTCCAAATGAACAATAGATGCTTATATGACATGCTTGCCTTTGTTTATCTAACCTAAGAGTGCTTTCACAACATTCTAAAGCAGGTCAAAATGATCTGTCCGGTCTCATCAATGTGCCAAGATAGTTGTTCACAAGTTTACTTGATGTTCCTGTGAAATGTGTGTATCAGTGATTGGGTTTGATTCAGTTTGGTCCCTGGATAGGAAACAAATGTGTACAACAATTTGATAGTAAGTGTGTTGCACTCTAATGTCTGCTCTTATTGTCACTCAAACTGCACTTGGATCCAAAATCATATTTCCTCCCACAAATAACCGGAGTCTATATACTCTAATCTAATATGGCAAAGCCAGTTTCTGATTCATGGAATCTTTTTTAGTCAACGCAAATCTTTTTTCTATTCTTATAACTGCCTTGGATTCAAAACCAGTCACTAACTATTGGAGTTAGTATGTGGCCTCTGCATGAACACATTAGTATTCATATTTTTTAATTATGCAAAAGCACACCATTAATTTACACAAAACAAAAAGTACAGTACATTTTCCTAATTTCCATCATAATCTTCAGTACATTTTCTCCTCTTTTTTATAATATTGCAATATTCTTTCATCAATATACATTTCTGCACTTTTACAAATATGAAACATATGCTGACAATCATACTTTGGAGACTACCAATATTCACGTTCAGCATCTGCTCTCCTGGTCTCCATATTTGGTTTCTCCTTTCTCTCTTAGCCTCCTCATTCTGCTACATGTATAAATCCTTCTCTAGAAAGCGTAAATTTCTACAGGATACATTGCTGTGAAGTGTGAGTTGAGCTACTAAATTAAAGTAGCAACCTGAAATCAGCTGTCCTGGGTGGAGAAAGGACAGAATGGGGAGAGGGGGATTCGTGGTGGGCTTCTCTGCTGCATCCTATCCCCTGTGTTGAGTTTGAGTGTCACCGCTGGATCCTAACCTCGGTGTCGGGCCACACTGCCCGATACAGAGGGGAGGAGATCCGTTTCCTCCCCTGTGCCTTTACTGCAGGGGTAGGGGATGAATGTCCCCTGCTCCCACGGAGTCTCCTGCAGCTGCCTGGTTGCTGCAGGATGCAGTGGTAGCAGTTTAGCTACCACTGTGCTCGTGGCGGCCAGGCAGCTCAGGATTGGGCTATGTGGCTATAATGGTGTTTGGGCAGCAGTGCTTCCCCCTAGTAGCAGGATGTTTAACTCTTGATGCACATAACCTAATCTGTCTTGTCAGTGTAGCAACCTACCAAAAATTGTGTAGGGACCTGCTGTTAGAACATGATTCACTAAATTTCTGAATTCACAAAGGTGAGTGTCACGGAAGAGAGATCTTACATTGAATTAGAATAACACCAACCATGTAGAGCTCACTGCATAAAAGTATTGTATAATATTCTGGACTGTGGATGCGTAGGAGTAAATGATAACATTGTATACAGGATGTGAAATCTTGGATAAGAATAAGAACTTTGAAGACATTTTTAGAGTGGTTTGAATGATTACTTAAAGCAACTGTGCCATAGCTTTCGACCATTATCCTTACTTCGCTCTTTGTGGGATCCATTGCATTGCCATTGTTGCGGTTTACCATCTTTCCAGCTTGCAGACATATGACTTGCAACAGAAAAATAACAACACCCTGGGCTGCGATCCTATTTACCTGGGAGTAAGCCCCACTGAATGATATGGTACATGCAAGAAACATGCATGGGATTGTCCTGAAGCAAATAAAATAAGTGCACATAACAAGCTGCCTGCCGTTAAATCGGTTCTCTCTGTTTATGAATTATGTTCTTTTTTTAATTGTGTTTCTTGTTTAGAAATGAAAAGCAAAGATGATTTATGCTCTTAACTGCAATTGTTTTTCAACTAGTAAAACCATTCCAGATCTGAAAGACTGGCAAAGTTCATTTTCGATACATGTAACTTTTTATATTTTGCATATAGCTGAAAGAAAGATCCCTCTAAAACATGTGTTCAAAATTGAATCTTTTTATTTCATTCTCCTTTAGCCTGTGGCCGGGGATTCTACAAGTCATCTTCCCAAGACCTGCAATGCTCCCGCTGTCCTATGCATAGTTTCTCAGACAGGGAAGGATCTTCACGATGTGATTGTGAAGACAGCTATTACAGAGCACCTACTGATCCACCATATGTTGCATGCACAAGTGAGTTGTTCATGAATTTAATCACAAAGGATATTGCTTAGCCAGCCACATGCACAGCCATTTGTAAGGTGCTCTCTCTATAGTATATAACTTTGGCCCTTCGTTGTATCAGTGTAATAGTGTTTGCAAATTAAATTTCAACTGAGCAGAAAAATGGGGAAAATCAACATAGAATCTACATACATATTATTTCCCTGTTCCTCCATGATAACCTAGACAAGCGGCTGGGTAAGCACGTAACCATTAACAATGGAAGAATATTTTTTTTTCTACAGATACTTACATTGTCATATAAACAGTATATTTAATGTGATACAGCACCAAATGAATCACATGTAAAATAAAAAGTAACCTGGGAGGAGTTTGATTGAAATGTAATGGGATCTGACTTCGTGTTTCATCTGCAAATAGACTAACCTGCAAAGATTGGTTGTTCAAGTAATGAATTTTTACAAGTTCCTCGAAGCTGAGCTGTAGCCAGATAATCGCATCAAAACTGATTTAAAAAAGTCTGAGTAAGTTCTGTTTCATGTGTTTTAAATGGGCACAAAAACTCAAACAGGGAGAATTCTGTATGAGTCAGCGTCAAAGGTGCATTAACTTATCCCTTTAATTGCACAGAAGAAAAGCTGCTAAAGCTAGGTGTAGTAAATACAGGCAGAATGGCTATCCTGTTTCCTTAATGGAAAATAAATAAAGCTCCTTGTCAAGTGAGTTCACGCAGGCTTTTTGGTGGCTTGTAGTAAGTATAATGAAAAGTTTATGTCTTGGCAAGCTTTTGCCTAGGTAATTAAAACATGAGCTAAATTTTCCCTGATGATTTTTCTCTTGTACTTGTTTCCCCCTTTCTTTTTTCTGCTTGCGTTTAACCAAGGACCTCCATCTGCACCACAGAACCTTATTTTCAATATCAACCAAACTACTGTGAGTTTGGAGTGGAGCCCTCCTGCTGATAATGGAGGAAGAAACGACGTGACCTACAGGGTATTGTGCAAGAGGTGCAGCTGGGAGCAAGGCGAATGTGTTGCCTGTGGGAGCAATGTTGGATATATGCCCCAGCAAACTGGATTAGCTGACAACTATGTCACTGTCATGGACCTGTTAGCGCATGCTAACTACACTTTTGAAGTTGAAGCTGTGAATGGTGTTTCCGATCTGAGTCGTTCCCAGAGGCTTTTTGCAGCTGTCACTGTTACCACTGGTCAAGCAGGTAAGTTACAAAACCCTACAGTTTTGGAACACATCTGAGACGTGTTGAAAATTACATTGGTCCATTGCTGAAGCAAGGCACAGCTCATCCAACCTGCCCTTAGTAAATTTTTAGTGCCCTTCTGTTACAGTGTCTTGCTAGGACAAATTGTGATCATGCTGCGGGTAGGGGAACCGGTAGTCCTTCAAATGAATATATGGAGTTATCAGCTACTCTCTGGGAAAATGGCACAGTATTGTTAATAGTTGTTGTTGCCCTCTGGCAAAGAACAAGGCTGAGCTACAGAGGCAGGAAGTGTTCTCTTGTGCCAGAAGTGGAACCTTTCTTCCACATCCTGATACCGGTTACTGCATGCCACATAGTATAGAATTGAACTGCTAGCCAATGTATATGGGTGATCTAGCCAAAGTTAATTGCACTGAAGCTTCCATATTTCCATGGGAAAGTTAAGCTTATTATTGGAGCTTCAAACTGCTTACCTTTGATCAGATTGTGTTCTATAAGCTTAATTTGCTGTCCCACATTCTGAAAACAATAAGAGAGTTCCCTCTTGAAAAACACATTCATTTTTATTCAGATGCTGGGCTAATACAATGACTTACTTTTTTGCTTGTTTGCTTGCTTCTTTGTAATAGCAGTGTCCTAGTATTTTCAAACTCTAAAATAGCAAGTTCCAATCTTTGTATATTTCATTATGATGCAGTTTAAATCCTCTGTTGGCATCCTGAGCTACTTAGGTGCCTGTCAGTATGTTCAGTATTCACATTCTTCCCTCAGGATTATGCTTCCAACGTATTTAATACTTCCAGATATTTGATGATGAGATTCAGTGAGAATGTGACAATTATTCTTTGTTTCTTATATTTATGATAATCTGACAGGTGAAATGTCAAGGAAAATAAAATCAAACTAGCATATCACCCAAGGGGCAAAAAGCATTTTAGTGGTTTTGCATGTTGAAATAGGAAGTTTCGTATTCAGGAATGTGAAATGATAAATTACTTGTTGATAAAATGATGGCCTGGCAAGACTGATTTTTTCTATGTGATGCTGGTACAAAAGATGCTGGAAATAGCATCATTCCCTCTGAGATGTAAGCAAACTCCCCAGACATTCTGGGGTTCACACAACTCTGTTTGGGAAAATTAGAGAGGACATGGAAATTGTTTCAGAAATATTGGTTATTAAGGGACATTTAGTCATTGCAGTGCAGGAGATTTGCACAGAAATCAATAGAATCATTTTTGTTTCTTCCGGTTCTCTATTGGCCCTGATGCATGCACACATAACACACCAGCTACTGCCAGCCAGAATACTTATGGACCTCTCATACGTAGATACAACCAGCCTGCTCATCCACAGATCTTTGTGTAAGAAATGACTAGTAATTTTAATCATAATTTTCCTCACTTTATATTCTATATTTATAATTTATTTAAAACATTCATATCTTGCCTTTCCACCTGTAAAAGAGAGGTCCCCACGCGTTAACGCCAAAGTTTAAAATACAAAATAATGATAATGAATATTTTTGATGCAAACGTTCATTCTTACAAGTAATGTCTGAAAAATATTTTTTATTCAGAGTAAGCAAATATCCTACGTATCATAAGAGAGGACGGTGATATGTAGTTGGATCATCTTGTGTCAGCAACTATGTTTTTGATAGCATTTTCAATAACTTGATTCAAACATTTCTCTGAGACTGCAAACACTTCCTATGGATCACAATAAAGAATTAAGAGTAATGGATAGATAGGTTCTTGATCAGTTGTGTCACCTTAAACTTGAATATATTTCTAGTAACTGTCTCCTGAATTTTAAATGCCTTGATTTTTAAAAAAATAAGATTCATGTTGGGAGAATGTTTTATACCTGAAGTTTCAAGTCCTGCATAGCTAAATTCTAAATACAGGTTGAGTATCCCTTATCCAGACTGCTTAAATTTTTCTGGATTTTGGAATAACTGCATAAATATAATAATGAGAAATGCTTTCTCTTGCTCTTTTCGCTGTTACCCATTTGGTTGTCTGCTGGCCTCGTTGACATTTTTCGACAATGGCACACACCACAGAGCAGACAACATGGGAATGAGCACTGACTTTCTAGTGTTCACACTACAGAAAGTTTTTTAAAAGTCTTGGACAAAAATGTCTGGATTGGAATAGTCTGGATTTTCTATGTGTAAGGGATACACTACTTGTATTTCTCTTTTATATTCTTCCTATTTTCTAAATGTTGGATTGGACTCTTAGGAGTTGTGAGTGATCTGAACGTGTTTTAGTCAATGATTTCTGCTGAATCTTTCCACTGCCCATTTATCTCTTGAAAATATGCTGCTGAGGTTCCCCCAACTCTCAACAGATTTGGAAGGAGAGCAAAGAGAAGGGCAGACAGGTGAAAATAACTTCCTGGAGTTAACACAAGTCCTTTTGTTTATGAAACATGATTTTAGGATGCAATCCAGTGTTTTCTTTTGATGTGAATAGGGAGGGAGTGTGTGCGTGGGTGTGTATTTTTTCTTCTTCCCATTAAAATGTATGGGATCTTTTGTGCAGTGAACTTATCAAAGACACTTCCTATGTACTTTAATGGCCATTGATTGCTCATCCCAGCCCTAGATGCATGTTGCTATTGCTTTGCGCCCTACAAGGGAGTGGGAGTGGCTAGTTCCTTTATTAGCATGCACTCCTTGATGAATTCTAGGCATGAAGTTGGTTAGGATCGCCTAGGTTATCAGATCTTCTTTTGTGTTGCTAAAATCTTTGTTCAAGTTCACAAGCTCCCAGAATGTGGCTTCTGTTCACAGGTTCAGGTGCTGTGCAAGCAAGGTACTCTTGGAATTTTTCTCTTGCCTTTTGCAAAGGCAGCCTGCTGGAGTGGGGTGGGGACAGTGTTGATTGCTTTGATAAATTCAAAGTGTGGTCTTCCTTGAGGCTTGTGGGATATGAGGATTCTTGCCATCAGTCCCGTTTTAAAGTCATGGTACTGGCATGCATCATGTTCACCTGGTACTACTTACACATACATGCCAATTTATCATGCATCCAAGTACAAAGATTATCAGACAACGTTCACATACAGCTCTTCTGGGACATATACTGTACCTTGATTCCCCCAAAACATGTATGCTGGTTTATTGAATAGCAATTACAGACAATGGAGATGAGAAAAAGTTAATTTTAACTAAAGTCTATGTATCCTATATAGTCATGACCACGTTCTCAGACAAACGGCGGCTCTACAGGCTTTGAAACGGAGATGAGCACCGCCCCCTACAGTCACACGACTAGACCATTTGGTCGTGGGGAAACCTTTACCTTTATATATCCTTACTCAGATGTAAGGCTGAGTTCAGTGGGGCTTAGTCTCAGGAAAGTGTGTATTGGCTTCAGGGCCCTATCTCATCCTTGTTTGGCCTGTGCAATGAAGTACCTTCTGCTGCATTCCAAAGAAATGTTTTACTTAACCTCCTCCGCTGCTTCCTAGGTCTTTAATGGGCCTAATTCTGTTATTTTACTGGTGTAAACATCTTGGAATGAAGGGGATTTGTTGGGCCCAGACTGGAAGCTCTGGATTTTGCAACTGCTGCTGCCAACAAGCTGCCATGCCAGCAGTCAGTGAAATACACTAGCAGACCTAGTGTAACTTGCAGATAGGATTCAGCTGCCTATTTACTAAAACATCACATTTTATCGTAGTGGAGCAGATACCATGTTATCTTGTCTGGCTTGCACCAAAAGGTGAAAACAAGCACTGGAAGTAGTATCGGAAAATCAATCAATCAATAGTATTTTTATACCACTTTTCAACACAAGTTCACAAAGCGGTTTACAGGCAAATAATAATAATGAAGTAATAATAATAATAATAATAATAATAATAATAATAATAATAATAATA
>JAJKFI010000012.1:566458-581540 GCA_029204185.1 Lerista edwardsae
TAATAATAATAATAATAATAATAATAATAATAATAATAATAATAATAAAAGTAGCTCCTTTTCTGTGTTCCATATCTCCCCAAGGTCAAGGCAGTTCATACAAAGTCAGGCAATGATTCTATCCATATGTATGCAAGGACAGAGAAATTTTTTACATTTTCTTGCGCATTGAGTCACATGAATTCAAAAACTGGATATTTTTCTCAGATTGGTGGTTGAGACCACGTATGTCTATTTTGTGCAAATACGAAAATGTTAGAAAGTATAATTACACATTTATCCTTCAACTAGCTTGACACCCATGCATCGCTGTGGTATTTCAGTACTTAAAATCCATTGTGACTCCAATAAACTTTCTTTTGATTTCAGTGAACAATTTAAATTTAGCGCAACTACTCCATGTCAGGAAACACCCTGTAATTATTGAAAGTCAGGGTTCCATCAAATGACATGACCCATACTACATTCATGTTCAGGTTGAAATTCCCTTTAATTAATTCTTTTTGATTTGAAACCTCACATTTTAGTTTTTAGTCTTCAATAAGACAAACATTTCAAAATTTAATTATTTGGGTTTTTACCCCTTGGGGGATGAATTTTCATAATGCTGTCATAGCGAGCACCTAGGACCCAAGAGTAACTTTGTAGCAAAATTTCAACTTCGTAGGGCAGAGGGTTCTGGAGATACCATGATCAGTCAGCCAGTGAGTGGTATGCACAAAAATATTGGTAGGATTTCGTTTTCAAGAATCAGATTAAGATCCCGAGAATAAAAATTATTGTATTGTGTGGTACAAAATAGTTTTGTCATCTAATTGGTGGCTTCTGCAGGTAATAGAAGAGGAAATACTTTGGGGAAAAATTATTGGTAACTATAATTGAATATAAAAAAAATTTGGGACTCAGTAGAGAAAGTTTTCTTTCTGTTCCTTTATTTTAAAAATGTACCATGAAGACAAGGAAAAAACATCCTTAATTATAGCTGGAGTTCATGCAGTTTTTATTGATGATTGTGATTATTCTGTGCTTTGTGCAAAAATAGTTATTTTCTTTAAGTGTGTGTGTGTGTGTGCGCGCGCGTGTGTGTGCGTGCGTGCATAGATGTGTATATACCCAAGCCCTATGCGCTTGCTATTGTGCAATCACATTAGATGGTCATACACAATAATGGGTTATACATCATGCAGGGGTGTTTTTCTATAAGATCAGTTTGTTTCAGTGTATTCAAAATTTGGCGTGGCTGTCGCAAAATGCAAATCATTATATAAAGATAGCATCAGATTATTTAGAGAAGAGGAAATATGTACAACTCATTAATACTCTTTTGTTCAGCCTATATAGTGCCAAGCCCCAAGGAGACAAAGAAGCAATGTCAGAAAAGGGAAAAGTGATGCTAAATCAGCTGAGATTAGAAGGGCAGATGGCAGATGATTAAGATCAAATTTTTGTCATTTTGGACTAATATGGAGGAGGTGGATGTAAAAGGATAATTGACACAGCAGGACCACATTACTCAGGCTCCATAATATAATTATTGTGTGTTGTGCTATAATTAAAATTGAAATTGTTATTTGCCATGCATAGGTTGTAGCAAAAGGTCATGACAGTGTTGCTCATTTGTTTAGTCATTTATGCACCAAAATGTGAAAGAAAGCAGGCAGGAGGGCAAATTAAAATGTATTATTTTAATTGTGCTTTTAAGCACTCCCAAGAGAAAATTTGGCAACCTAGTTGTAGGCGTTTGTGCTGGCATCTACTTACCATGTCATAGTAAGTCCGTAAGTTAAGAATAAAGGCTAGCGAGTTGGTATGCTGTGCCTTTTTAAGCACTTATTTGTCATTCGGTCCTCGCCCCCCCCCCCATTGTACAATTAAGCTGAAGAACTGATGAATTACTTTTACAGTAAATACTAAAGTGTGGTTGAGACATTGTATGAGATAGCAAATACATTTTTATGTTTATTGCTTGTACTATAAAAACTATGTGATGCCAGTTCTGAGTTAGAACGATTCTTTAAATGTCCTAATATCTGGTATTAAAGAAGGAAATGATAGATATGAGTGCTTTAGAGAGTAGCACATAGCCAAACAAGATGCTGTGATTAGAAGGGACCACATCCTGCACCAGGTATTCAGTGTTTCTAACAGGGAGATGACGAGCACTGTCATTTCTGAAATAGAATATCTATTAACTTGCTTAGAATCACATCAGTTCAGCCAATAGGTAGGCAAGTATTTAGGTGACTGGTAACAGTATTAACAGCACAATAAGAAAGCTGTAGTTGTTATGGAACTATCAAGTGGTGATAGTTCTTAAAATTATAACAGGAGTGTTCTTTCTTCTTCACCTTTTATAGTTCCTGATGCTCAAATAGGAGAAATGTAGGATCTGTATCAGTGCTTTATTTGTAACAAAGATTTCATGCCACAAACAAATTACAGTACAGTATAACATTACTGGATAATAATGTAACTAGTTTGTTCTCTCTCATAATATTAACCTTTTCTGCATTTTAAAATATTGTAATTTGAAGAATTTTTTCTGGCGTAAAATGATACATACTATTCTCCATTGAGTCTGTTTCATAATGATTACATAGAGATGATTCCCTGACTTGTTTTATACCGGTGTACCCCAAATAAAGTTAATTGCTCCTACATCAGATTAGTCTGTCAGGTATCTGGCCGGATTTAGTAACTGGTTTTATGCCTGAGTTAAATCTAAATACAATGGCTCCTTGTCTCCATGAAACGAGCATCAGGCCAAAAATAAGAAGTCTGGTGATTCAGGTGATTATAGCCACTATCACCGTAACATCATAAGATGCAGAAACTAAGATAGTTGTATTTGCTTAACAAAAGTAGCATTGTCCAGCAGTAATAATAGTAGGACAGGAAAAAATATGCAGTTCCTGCACACAATGGGAAGTAATACATCTCAGTCACTTTCAGCTCTTTAAAAACAACTATTGCATGTCTCTTTCTTTACATCCCTTTATATACTGGTACCTCAGAGTATGGCTTGTCTCATATTTGGGCTCACTGCCATGGGGTTCTTGTGGCACTTCTCTGCCCTGCCTGACCCCAATAGAAGTTGAGATAGCTGGGTTGAGGTACATTAGGTTGCAAGACATGGCTGAGCAGTTGCCTGGTGTTTCAGAAAAGGCAGCATTTGGGAAAGGAGGATTCAAAACAAAGGTGAGAGCAAGAAATTAGCAGCAAGAGAAAAAGCTTCCCCCTTTGCTTCAACATCTAGCCACACCCATATGCAGCCCATGCCTTTTGCTTTGTATGCTGACACTGGCCTGTGTGCCTGTGGGTATGCTGCCCTTCATATCCACCTGCTGGACCAGAAGCAACCATATGCAGTACGGTGCAAAAGTCTTAGGCCACCACCAGCTTTGTTTTAGGAATGCTTAATGACCATATACAAGGAACGCTGAAGGAAGCCTGGTATAATATACCAGAAGATTACCTTAGAAAACTTCAGGACAGTCTCTCCAAAAGAGTTCAAGATATGCTTAGAGCCAAGGGAAGTCACACTAAATACTGATTTTTGCCTGAAGAAACCATTTAGTTCTGAAAATCTTCTGTTTGAAGTTTGTGTATATATTTCCTGTATTTTCTTTTTGTAAATACCGAGACCGATAAATAAATAAGGACGGTCATTTAAACTTTGCCAAAACAAAGCTGGTGGTGGCCTAAGACTTTTGCACAGTACTGTATATCCTTGCAATTCAAAGCGAGAGTGGGGAAAGATCTGAGTTTTTTCCACGACTATTGTTCTCAGTTTAGTGCCAGTGCCCGGAACCATTGGGAAGAGCACAGTGCAAACCACCCACCTCTCTCTCTCTCATGGGTGAAGTAATGGGGCAGTAAAGCTCTGATTGGTAGTTCAGTTTTTAAAAAATAATATTCTAACTCAGATGGCAGCTTCAAACAATAAGATTGTAGCACTTGCTTATTAAGTATTAAAACAGCTCTGAGTGTAATAATAACACAAGCAAAAGAAGCTAGGAAAGGATGACCAAAGGATGACTCTAAATTAAAATTCATTTGTTTTCATAGAGAATTGAGAGCTTAAATTTGAAAGATGATGTTCAATGTGATTTTTGCTGTGTGTGCAATAATATTAGAACATTCTAGAAAAAAATACTTTGAATGGGGCTCTGATCTGTAGTATTATCAGTGGCAACACTCACCAACTAGGTGAACATTTTTCAGTTATATTAAAAGAACAGTATGTGAAACAAGGAGATAGTGATCAGAGTCCAAAGAGGTTTGTTCACATCAAGTACTCCGCACATGGGGTTTGGCCATTTTTACTTTTGACAGCAGTTCTTTGTGCTGTACATGTAGAATATTTGAAGCCTGACCTTTGGTGCGAAGAGACTGGTGTTGCTAAAATGCCTCTGTATCCCAGACAGTACGGTTTCCTAACTGTCTAAAACATAGTTTAAAAAGCATGAATTTGGAAGGTTCTAATCCAAGAGAGCTACTCTGTTTTTGGGAATATTCTTCCTTCCCCCTTTCCTGTTTGGGTTCTTCATATCTCTTTATAAAAGGCCTCCATCATGCAAAACAATATAATATAGCTTCTGCAGATTTGAATTTGAGTAGTAGAGCTCACTGGCTGTATGTGGAGCTACCTGTTATGGGTTGTCAGACTCTTAAAGACAGATTTTATGGGATAGTGCTTTGAGGCCTGTATTCCTAAATGGTTATTTCTGTGCACTGTACCATATTAATCACCTATTGATAAATCCACAAAGTATATCAATATGATATACTTCTGTGGCAGACATCTCCCACCCTGTGGGCAATTTGCTGAGATTGCCGTAAATTGTCAGTAGTATTTGGTGTTCTGTGTTCTGTATTTAATGCTAACGTAGTAAATGTTGATTATCTTATTTTTTGCTTCGTTAGTGATGAATGAGAGCAAATTTGATGTAGACAAGCAGTCTGGTGGAATGATGCAGAGCCATCTATGAAAACATCTGTACAACTCCATCAGTGCAGTAAATTATTGCTACAAGCAAAAGACATTGATCCAAGAGGATCATTAACAGCTTTAGCCATCTGATCCAAGTAATAGGGTAAATGAAAGAACATTATCAAGATCTGAACTTTTAAACCATTAAAAGCTGTCACTTATAATTGTTATATTATTGTCACAACTTTGTTTCAGCTTTGAATTATGACTTAAATTCACTTTATTCGTGTGAACACAAAATAAATATCAAATGTTAAAATCCGTAGGCTAAAAAAAAAAAAAAGGCAGCCACCCTACTATTCATTTACTAGGTCAGTCACAAAAGAAGAGATAATTGCTTCAAGGCAGCAAAATTAATCCATTATGAGTAAGAAAGGGTGATGTATGTTCAGTGACAAAGTACATGACAGAAATATACCGTACAAATGGTTAGATTCTTTTTTTGGAGGGGATGCAAGGACAAGAGAAGGAGACCTGTGAAAAACAATTAACATGACTTCAGACTAAGCTATTCTTAATTATCCATAACATGGATATTCTTAATTATCCATAGCATGTCGACATCAGACAATTAGTGTCCCAATTTTAACAAATATTTTATGATTAACTGCAGTCAAACATAAAGAGCAAGAGTAAAGCCAGTTTGGCCCAAGGGTTGCATAATGCCATGAACATGTTAATACAATTCAACCAAATTACATCATAGAAGATAGGAATCCTGTTATAGCTTGACTGACTCGCAGCGCAATCTAACACTGCTCGTTGTGTCAGTGCTATGTCATAGCGTTGGCGAGACATCATTTACGTCAATGCGGGGTTGCCGATCGGCATCCCTACGTCAGCGCTCGAGCAACGGGACCGGCACTGCATGCAACTCTGGTCCCGTTGTGCCCGTGCCAAGCCTCCCATGCGTTGGCCGAAGCCAGCTGGTATGAGGGAGGCTCAGTGTCGGGTCGTGTGCAGGATTGACGAGGGGAGGGCGGTTCTGGGTGCCCGCCCCCCCCGGCACGTGGGCGAGCTCTGGATTCGGCCATAAGGCCGAATCCTAAGCTCATCCAGGAGGCCACGCGGCCCCCTCGGCTCTGCGCCTGCTGTTTAGTGCGATGCACTCCTCGAGGAGGCTGGAGCCACCTCTACAATAAGGGTTCGTGCCCTTTCTGCGGGGAGGTTCCAGCCTCCCCGACCCAGCGTTGGATTAGGCACTGGCCGGCCAGCCTTGCCAATTCAGCGCTGCATAGGCACACACCACAGAGCAGAGAATAGAATTTGCACCTGTACGTGGGAATGAGCACAAGACCTTCTTTCTATAGAAAGTTGTTTAAGTCTTGGACAAAGATGTCTGGATTTCAGAACAGTCAGAATATTTCGGATATCCAGATAAGAGATTATCTACCTGTAGTCTAATCCTATCCAACATTGTTGCAGCGGGGACGCTAGGCCATGCTATATCCAGTGCTGAAATTGTGCAGGCTGGAGGTCTCCTTGGGATAAGGGAACATTTGTTAAATATTTATTAAATTACTAAATGTTTACTAAATTGCTGGTGCAGAACCTGGTAGCCCAGTGTTGGGCTTTCAGACCTGAGCCTTCAGCCATCAGGCGAGATGACGGCGGAGGTCTTCCCACTGGCACAGCTTACTCTCCAGGTGTTGAAAATCACTTTATGGCACTTTTACAACACCCAGTGCTGCACTGCAGCTGTTGCACCAGCGCTTGTCAACATTAGAGTTAGGCTGTTGGTGTTTTTAAAGCAAAATGTAAGCATTGCTAGGTACGCAGAACCAATTACACAAACCCTCCTAATAAATAAAATCCATTTGTTTCCCCCCCCCTTTTTTGAGGGGGGGGGGGAAATTCCTTTTAAAAATACTCATTCATATATTTATGAATTTGTAGTTTGCGAATTAGTTTCTGCTCATTTTGTGTTTTTGTTTTGTCAGTAGCATTGATTTATTTTACAAAGTATGCCAGAAAGCAAATATCTTGGTAGGCTTTTACTACCAAATATCACTGTGGCACTATAATGCCGGTGTGAAGGGTCTTTGAAGTCTTGATTTCTCCTTTTTCTGTGAAACACTTGAAAACAGCTGAAGTGTTAAATGTAATTGAACACAGTTGGCTATATGGCAATACAACTGAACAAATTGACTATAAAGTTCACTGACACACATGAATTTATACTGAAATGTTTATTATCCAGTTTGTTAAAGTGCTCGGTGTGCATAGTCCCAAAGGGTCCCCTTACCAGCTTTTTTAGCATACCACAAATGATAAATGCCAAGTACCTGTTTGATTTGTTCACAAGATCAGCAGTATTAAGGGTTGTTCCAGCGGTTGATCACAGGTATTTCCTCCTTTGCATAGGCATAACACAGTAGGACCAATCTTTTAATGGCAGTTAAGAGATCAGGTGCACATGTTCATGCATTCTTTTCCAACTTTAACCATAGTTACAAGATAAGACCCAACACCAGCTACCTCTCCTCTTGGGACTCCACAAAAAGTTCCTGTACAGTAAGGCCATTCTTCTTCCCTTTTCTGGTCTACCTGGCAAATGCCCCTGCAACAGGCATCTTCCTTAAAACAGCTGGTTTGTATGAGTGTTGAGAGAGAGAATTGCAAAAACAAACAAAAGGAAGCCAATGGCAGATACAGGTATTCCATCTGAAAGATGAGTTTTCTATGAGTTTTTTCTTGCTTATTTAAGATGTATACATTATCCTATATTCTGATGTGCAGCATCAAATAGAATCAGGTTCTGTGCTACAAACAAGCCCCGTGTCCTGTCTTCTGGTATGGGACAATAGCAGACTGTGGCATTCTGAACATTTAGCTCTGTGCTGCCAAAATGGCTTTATGGGGGAACAAAAGGGGCTTGAGGGGGAGCAGCTGCAACAACTGACTCTGTAAGCTTGTGCCAAATCATAAGTGTTGTCAGAGGAACAGCAGTTTCTTAGCATCAGTGCAATTTTGTGTAGAGCAAGAAAGTATATTAAAAAGTGTTGGAGGGATTATTTGATTTTTCAAGTGTAGCAAAGCTGCATAGTTCTAGCTAGGGATATTTATGAAATTCCATTTCCAAATTTCTCACTGGATTTTCAGGTTCCGAATTACCTGATCTTGTTTCCGAGTAGCATTGATGCTTTAGAGATCTGCTATTCTTAAATGTTTTATTTCTAGCCTTTTTTCAGACACCATCACGTGTGTAGTTTGCCATAGTTTTCAGTTTGTTTTTCCATCCCTCACCGCTCAGCAAGTTGTCCGTGGGCACCAGCTTATATGAACATTGATTTAAGCACAGTACAAAGAGATTCTTGGTAGAATTGCACGAAGGCTTTAGAATTTAGTTTTGCACTGTGATTTGATCAATCTGCATAATCAATATTTTTTTGCCTTATTCCAATGTATTGTTAATTCTTTAAAAGGCATAAAAATTATTTTACTTGTTATCTCACAAAGTCATTAATTTTTTTAAAAAATGTAGAGTTAGAAGGAAGAATGTTTACAAACCTTGTCTTTAGAACCAGTGAGACATGCAAGCATATTCAGCCATAATAGCATTTGCTGAATTGCATCCCCCTGTCTTGTTTGTGAATTTCTGCTATTCTCATGCCAATTGACAATCTACAACTGCAAGTACCAAGATGAGAACAAGTTTCATTTGGCCATTATTATAGATGATAGGGGAGGGGCTTAAATTGGGTGGAGATGGAACAGTTCAGGTAGAAAAAGCTTTGGATGGGTGAAGCGGACTGAAAATTTGGTTGGAGAGGCTTGTCAAGGTGGATGAGAATTGTAGCACTGGTACTTTTTGGAGGCACAGTCCACTCCTAGCAAGTGAAAAGGAACTAACACTGAATTTGAGAAGAGATTATAATGATGAGTGAAATACTTCTTGTGTCTTTTAAAACTTAATTTATGACCCTGCTTGATCACCACAGCATGTCTTTCATCTGTAAGAACTTCACCCAAGAGGCTACTCAGTTTATTAATTCATCATGTTGCCTTTTTTTATGGTGCAATCTCCATTAAGACATTAAAAAAAGACGACGACAAGCCTGAAAGCTGCCAGCCAGCCAATTGGCTCCATCTTATGTACCTTTATGTTTTGCAGACACCATTCTAGCAACTCGTTTAATGTTTTCTCTTTCTTGAAAGTAAAATCACAATGCTCTATCTGGCCTTCCAGTACTGTAGGGGAGTAAGGGCCAAAACTGCAGTCGCTAGTTACTATAACCTCTAAAGAGGTAAAACTTGCCTGAAGTTAACCTATAGCTTTTTTTAAAAAAAAAGCCTTTTGATTTATCTGTCACCTGATCCATCAGCAATGAATAATTTTCATGGAAGGTGCACTTTAATTACATTCCCATTTGACTTGCATTATCATGCCCTATCTAGGTAATTAATCTCACCAAGTATCCAATTTCAGCCTTTATTGCTGGCAGGCAGGCCTCTTGAATTATGTGTGCTTGAATGGATATTTGGTCTATTTTAAGCCAAACGTACCATGAGACAATTTTTGGGGTTTCTAGGGGTTTTTTTCTTTTTAAAATGCCTTACATAATACTCTTTATGTTGGATTGATTTGGTTGGTTAACTTTTGCTTGACTACCCAGCATTTTAGAATGTGTAGGGGTTAAGGGCAGAAGTTCACAAAGTGAACAAAACATAAAGATTGCCAAAAAAAAAGACTATCCAGCTGGGGAGCATGGTTATGGTTAGAGAAGACTGTGAGGGAAGCTATGGGGATAGGTTTGGGCATGAAATGTTTTGAATTTTGAATGTTTTGAATAAGGTTCAGTGTGTGTGTGCGCGCGCGCACACGCACATAGAGCCTTTCCTCCAACATACTCAGGGTAGCTTACAATGTAAAATAATGCATATGACACAAAAGAGAAATATGTCTGTGATACGTTTGCTAATGGAAGGTATGCTTTTTTTCAATGCTTTATTTTATGTGAATAAAAAAATCTTTTAAAAAGCATTACATAGATGTATTCTAATACAATCGAATATTTGCAAGAAGGAAAAAGGGGGGAAGGATATATAAGCGATCAGAACATTACTATATCCACACAGTTCATGTAGCAATGCAAGGGATGTTGCACTTCAGACTTACAATAACCAAAACAAGCAACTATAGTTATTACCGAGTCGTGTGCTAGATCAGTGATGGCAAACCTATGACACGCAGCCAAAGGTGACATGCCACAGTGTTCTGGGTGACATGCCAGAGTTCACTAACACCCCACAACAACTTTTTTTTTTTACTAGTATTTCATTTTTGTAATGATTTGATGTTTCTTTGTATAAATGCATAGTCCCAAACTATGCATTATATAATGGGGCTGTGTTTTTTTAAAAAAAATATGTAAATAATTGTTTCTCTTTCGTTTGCGGGGGGGGGGGGGGGGAGGAGTGACACGCCAGCAGTTAGGCATTATTGACACAGTGGGCCCAAAAGGTTCACCATCACTGTTCTAGATTCTAGTTCTTTCCATCAGGCCCTGAGGGGCATTTAATTGGAAGAGCCACATCATGCAAACTAGATCCTCACAGTAAAAGTGGGTGTGGATATATGATATACTATATTTCGTCATCCCCACCAGTAGGAGAGCTGTTAAATGTTCAGTTTCTAGTTGAAAGGCTTGTGAATTGCCCTCTACTTTGATCAGAATTCTCATAATCTTGTGGTGTGCTGCTCTGCCCAAGCAGTCATAACCAGTTGGTTCTCTTGGTTTTATTTTGCATTACGTATATAAAGCGCTTTCTGTAGTTCAGCTCCATGGTAAATGTTCCTTCCCTGTCTCTGCTAACAATGAGAGCCGGCCGAACCATATGCTACAGCCTCTGCCGCAAAACCGAACCTGTTATGCCTTGGCCTCAACTTCTGGCCTGGCTTTTAAAGGCACAGGATACAACAGTGAGGAAGAGAAAAAGAAGCATAGTTCTTCTATAAGGGCACAGGTGTGCCATATGAATCTGATTGAAACTGATGGGAATTGCTAAAGAGCACATTCTCTCGTTCATTTCAGTGGTTTCTGTGCAACAGAATATCTAGTGTGGGGGTTGCATTCTTTAAAATTAGTGTGTATATTGAAATCACATAACACGAAACCGCTTTTCAAGATTGCGATAGGTTAGAGCAGTTGTTTCAAAACATTTTTAGGACCTAGCTTTATGGTCTTATCTAGCTTTATGGCCTAGCTTTATGAGACTAAAAAAAAAAGTTTCACCTAACCAGCTCAAGCCTTCATTTTTATCCTTTTTACTATGGTGGGGAGGGCATCTTTGTTGAGCTCCACATTCATTGGATTGGGACCACTCCGGTGGCTTGGCATTTCCCTTCACCTGGCCTTCAACTGGAGCCAATGCTCATTTGCTTTGTTGTTGTTGTTGTTGTTGTTGTTGTTGTTCAGTCGCTAAGTCGTGTCCGACTCTTTGCGACCCCATGGACCACAGCACGCCAGGCCTTCCTGTCCTCCACTAGCTTCCTGAGTTCACCCAATTTCATGTTCGTTGCTTCGGTGACACTGTCTAACCATCTCATCCTCTGCCGCCCCCTTCTTCTTTGGCCTTCAATCTTTCCCAGCATGAGGGTCTTTTCTAAAGAGTCCTCTCTTCTCATCAGGTGGCCAAAGTACTTGAGCTTCAGCTTCAGGATTTGTCCTTCCAGAGAGCAATCAGGCTTGACTTCGTGGAGGATTGACCGATTGGATTTCCTTGCAGTCCAGGGGACTCGCAAGAGTCTTCTCCAACACCATAATTCAAAAGCATCTATTCTTTGGCGCTCTGCCTTTCTTATGGTCCAGCTCTCACAGCCATACAGTGCTACTGGGAAAACCATCGCTTTGACTATGCGAACCTTTGTTGGCAGGGTGATGTCTCGGCTTTTTATTAAGTTGTCTAGGTTCGCCATCGCTTTCCTCCCAAGAAGTAAACGTCTTTTAATTTCATGGCTGCAGTCACCATCTGCGGTGATCTTGGAGCCCAGGAAAATAAACTCTGTCACTGCTTCCATTTCTTCCCCATCTATTTGCCAGGAAGTGATGGGAGTGGTTGCCATGATCTTAGTTTTTTTAATGTTGAGCTTCAAGCCAATTTTTGCACTTTCCTCTTTCACCCTCATCAGAAGGTACTTGAGGTCTTCCTCACTTTCTGCCATTAGAGTGGTGTCATCTGCATATTGGAGGTTGTTGATATTTCTCCCAGCAATCTTGATTCCAGCTTGTGAGTCATCCAGCCCAGCCTTTCTCATGATGTACTCTGCATATAAGTTAAATAAGCAGGGTGACAGTATACAGCCTTGTTGTACTCCTTTCCCAATTTGAAACCAGTCAGTTGTTCCATGTCCCGTTCTAACTGTTGCTTCCTGACCCGCATACAGGTTTCTCAGAAGGCAGATCAGGTGGTCTGGTACTCCCATCTCTTCAAGAACTTGCCACAGTTTGTTGTGATCCACACAATCAAAGGCTTTAGCATAGTCAATGAAGCAGAGGTAGATGTTTTTCTGGAACTCTCTTGCTTTCTCCATGATCCAGCGAATGTTGGCAATTTGATCTCTAGTTCCTCTGCCTCTTCGGAAACCAGCTTGTACATCTGGTAGTTCTCGATTCACATACTGCTGAAGCCTAGCTTGTAGGATTTTGAGCATCACCTTGCTAGCATGTGAAATGAGTGCAATGGTGCAGTAGTTCGAGCAGTCTTTGGCATTGCCCTTCTTTGGGATTGGAATGTAAACTGATCTTTTCCAGTCTTGTGGCCACTGCTGGGTTTTCCAAATTTGCTGGCATATGGAGTGCAGCACTTTGACAGCATCATCTTTTAAGATTTTGAGTAACTCAGCTGGAATGCTATCAGCTCCACTAGCTTTGTTATTAGTGATGCTTTCTAAAGCCCACTTGACTTCACACTCCAGGATGTCAGGTTCGAGCTCAGTGACTGCACCATTGTGGTTATCAGGAACATTTAGATCGGCCTTATATAGTTCCTCTGTATATTCTTGCCACCTCTTCTGAATCTCATCTGCTTCTGTTAGGTCCTTGCCGTTCTTGTCCTTTATTGTGCCTACCTTTGCACGGAATTGTCCTTTGATATCTCCAATTTTCTTGAAAAGATCTCTGGTCTTTTCCATTCTATTGTTTTCCTCTATTTCTTTGCATTGCTCATTTAGGAAGGCCTTCCTATCTCTCCTTGCTGTTCTCTGGAAATCTGCATTCAGTTGGGTATATCTTTCCCTTTCTCCCTTGCTTTTTGCTTCCCTTCTTTCCTCAGCTATTTGTAAAGCCTCGTCAGACAGCCACTTTGCCTTCTTGCATTTCTTTCTCTTTGGGATGGTTCTAGTTGCTACTTCCTATACAATGTTACAGACCTCCGTCCAAAGTTCTTCAGGCACTCTGTCTACCAAATCTAAGCCCCTAAATCTATTTGTCACCTCCACTGTATATTTGTATGGGATCTGATTTAGGTCATACGTGGAGGGCCTAGTGCTTTTCCCTACTTTTTTCAGTTTAAGCCTGAATTTTGCAATAAGAAGCTCATGATCTGAGCCACAGTCAGCTCCAGGTCTTGTTTTTACTGCCTGTATAGAGCTTCTCCATCTTTGGCTGCAAAGAATGTAATCAATCTGATTTCGGTGTAGACCATCTGGTGAAGTCCAGGTGTACAGTCGCCGTTTGTGTTGCTGGAAAAGGGTATTTGCTATGACTAATGTGTTCTCCTGACAAAACTCTATCGGTCTTTGCCCTGCTTCATTTTGTACTCGAAGACCAAACTTGCCTGTTACTCCTATTACCTCTTGACTGCCTACTTTAGCATTCCAATCCCCTTTGATGAGAAGGACATCTTTTTTGGGTGTTAATTCTAGAAGCTGTTCTAGGTCTTCATAGAAACGGTCAACTTCTTCCTCTTCAGCACCAGTGGTTGGGGCATAGACTTGGATTACTGTGATGTTGAAAGGTTTGCCTTGGATCCGAATTGAAATCATTCTATCATTTTTGAGGTTATACCCCAGTACTGCTGTTCTCACTCTCTTGTTCACTATGAAGGCTACTCCATTTCTTCTAAGGAATTCCTGCCCACAGTAGCAGATGTAATGGTCATCTGAATTAAATTCTCCCATTCCTGTCCATTTTAGTTCACTAACTCCCATGATGTCGATGTTCAGCCTTGACATCTCACGTTTGACCACATCTAGCTTACCTTGATTCATAGATCTGACGTTCCAGGTTCCTATGCAGTATTGTTCTTTGCAGCATCGCACTTTCCTTTCACTTCCAGACACCTCCACAGCTGAGCTTCCTTCCGGTTTTGGCCCAGCTACTTCACCCTTTCTGGAGCTACTAGTACTTGTGTTCTGCTCTTCCCCAGTAGCATAATGGACACCTTCCGACCTGAGGGTCTCATCTTCCAGTGTCATATCGTTTAGCCTTTTAGTTTTGTAATCCATGGGGTTTTCTTGGCAAGGGTACTGGAGTGGGTTGCCATTTCCTTCTCCAGCGGATCACGTTTAGTCAGAACTCTCTACTATGACCTGTCCATCTTGGGTAACCCTACATGGCATAGCTCACAGCTTCATTGAGCTACTCAAGCCCCTTCGCCATGACAAGGCAGTGATCCATGAAAGGGCTCATTTGCTTACTTGCAAGTAAATTAGCACATGTGGCTCAGTTTTGCTTTCCATAGGGCTCAATACATTTGTCAGCTTAGATGAGGGGACTTCCTTCTCGAGTGTTTTGTGGAGACTGTGTTCATCCTATTGGGACCATTCTGGTGGTGTTGGCATTCCTCTTGCCCTACCATTTGGATTGAACTGAGGCACTTACTGCCTATTTGCTAGTAAACAGGCAGTGCAACTCAGTTTCACTTCCCACAGGCTCCATGTATTTTCTTTGACAGCCATCAGCTTGTCAGTTTCATAACTCACCAACAATCCGGTCATGACCTGATTTGGGAAACAGGGTTAGAGGAAAAGTTATCAAGCTCTCATGTTGAATCAAATACTGTTGATTGATTGATTGATTGATTGATTGATTGATTGATTGATTGATTGATTGATTGATTGATTGATTGATTGATTGATTGATTGAT
>JAJKFI010000012.1:581550-593263 GCA_029204185.1 Lerista edwardsae
GATTGATTGATTGATTGATTGATTGATTGATTGATTGATTGATTGATGTTTAAGGATGTTTGAGGAGCAGCCAGGGGTGCAATAATGGACACCTCAAGAATGTCTTCAGTGGCGCTTGGGCACTTCAGCCGTCTTCCCCTGCTTCTGTGTCCATACCATGGGGTGTCAGTAGGGCTCAGGAGGGAACCAGAAAAACATGATTCCAGTTGGACCACAGACAGGTCTGGCAGAAAGGGGACTTGTTTTGACTAGGCTATTTTCTAACGCTCCTCTGGAGCAGTGAAAAATTGACAGTGGCTTTCAGTGCTTGAAACAACTGGGAGAGCAGTGTGACACCTACCTGCCACTCGAGCAACTTGCTCTTCCATCTGAGGCAATTTTTAGAGTAAACCTTCCTTCTTCACTCTCTGGGCCGAAGGAGGTGCTGTCTCCTTTCTGTGCCTTTGGCACACAAAGGGGGCTTTTCCAGATGGGTTTGAAATGGAAATAGGAAAGGGGGAACTGAGGGCTGGGCTAGGCAGTAGCATTGTGCAAGGTAAAGAAACCTGCCTGATAGCAAGATGGGAGTTTTCCAGAAACAGTTTCATGCTGACAAATATGCCAGATATTGCATGTTTCTCTGCTGCTGGCCAAGCATGCAGAAGCCCAGGAAGCTTCACCACGCTATTTCAAAAATGAGCCCATGCAACTTCTACATTTCCAGTCTTAATTTTAATAGCAGTCTAAAATAGCATATTGCACTATTTCAAAAATATGCAAATTAAGGAATAAATCAAGGGCTTCCAGTATTGTGTTCCAAGGGTGTTCGAATGTATGATATCAGTTCTCTCATCTGAGAATTAAAATTGAGGTTGTATTCAATTTAAGTTCCACTTACTCTGTGGGATTAAAAGGATAGCAAGTATATAGTACAACTGAACCTACAAATTAGCTTGCATGGTAATAGTCTTGTAAGGAAGAGTATTCTTATTTCTCATTCTGTAGGCCCTTAAAAGGATTCCAGCTAGGATCTGCAGTAATTAAGCTTGTGAAACAAGGGAAGCTGTGGAGAAAATAAAGAAGTGTATGGGAGAAAAATTAGAAACATAATTAGAGCCTTTGGGTACTTTAAGAAAAGAAAATATATAAGTGCATTGGAAGAAAGGTTGTTCCGTTTTTCTGAAGGCGGTTGCTTGCTTGGAAATAATGATAAGAACGAGGTGAACCATTTAGTAGAGAATGAGTTCCTTGCTTCCCCAAAAGTTGAGGTTTCCTTTGGAGTCAGGCTAAAGTCGTTGTGTAATTGTTGTCTGTGAGTAGATAAAACAACTAGGAATTTAGCATCTTTAGAACTTTATTTTTGCTGCTCCTGTGCAGCAAGCCAGGTTGTAAAATAACTGCTCAAGTGACTGCAGAATTTGAGTTGCAAAGCATTACTTTTGTTGGAAGAAGGTTGTTGTGGCATTATGAGATCTTGGAGAAATCAATGTTAAAATATGCATCTAAATGGCACTGTGCTCACAGAATCTTTGTGTTTGGTTAACATTTCACTGAATGTATGGTAATGCAGTGAGCCCTAAAAGTAATGTGAAGGGGGGAAACAGTAACCAGAGCATCATGGCATACTTCATGCCACTGTTGCAGATAAGGTAAATGGTGAAAAACTGGGCAGAGTTGGAGGCTCAGCAGTCTTGGTGAATAGTTTCAAAAAAGCCAAGCATACTTTATAAAACATAGCCGATGATATGGAAAATACATTGACATGACCATGGGGCAAGTGTTCTTATTTACATCTTCATTCCAGAAATTCTCAATATATTTGAATATTTGCAACACTGCTTAGAGGCTTGTCTTTTTTTTTTACTTAAATAAACGTCTCCATGCTTCTGGCTTTATTTAGGTGTACAAGTAATAAATCTGGACAAATTTCCAGGGTCGTCATTATTTTGAAGTCTTGAAATAAAAAAGAACACAAACAAAAGAGCAATTCTTCTTCCCGAAGCAATAAACATGGATTATACAGATACCTAAATACAAACACTGCTAGTAAAAGTAACCTATCCCTTCTTTGGCACAGAAAATATTTTCCTCTTGAACTATGACTCATAAAGCCTGGCTGTCTGATGGGGATTTATTTTACCTTTTTATACAGCACAATCCTAATCTGGAGTTAGGCTGGCATAAATCTCTTGTGTCGGCCCAGGAGTGTTGCAAACATGCTGTAAAGTGTGTTTGCACCACTTTCTGATTCAGGGAGGCTGGTGCACAAATGTCCTCCCTGATCCTGAGAGTGGTCCAAAAGTGCTTGTGGTAAATATGCAACACTCCTAGGCCAGCAGAAGGGATTTGTGCAGGTTTAATTCCAAGTTATGATTGCGCCCATAGTAACATTATGTATATACTGTTGCCCCTTGAAGCCACCACTGTATTTTTGTCATAAATTGTGATCTCCATCATCATAGTATTTATTGATATTCCCATGTTTTAGTTGCATGCTAAGGATGGAACTGAACATAACATAAAATCTCTCTTTTCGTTAAAAGAAAGGAAGTCAGCCATGATATGAAGCAGGACCCCTGTGTGTGTGTGTGTGTGTGTGTGTGTGTGTGTGTGTGTGTGAGAGAGAGAGAGAGAGAGAGAGAGAGAGAGAGAGAGAGAGAGAGAGAGAGAATTTTCATAAAAATTTTTTTGACTATTTTGTCTTGGAGAGAAGCTGTTATTGAAACCAATAATTCCTAAAAGCAGAAAGTACAGTAAACCTAACATATTTTATTCATATGTTTATGGCACTGACTATTAATGTGCATTTCCTGGCAGGGAATTGGAATTGAAGTTTTCACTGCCTCCAGACCCAAGAATCAGTAACCATGTTATGTAAAAGTCATAAGATTTCATTTTACAAGAAAAGTGCAATTTTTTACTTATTTATTTTAAAAAAGACATATTCTAAGACACCTGAGACAAAAAATTCACTTGGTACTGATGCAGTGTTTGTTAGTAACGGTGGAAATACATTGATCTCGCAAAGATTACCAGGGAGATGTGGGTTTTGCATTTTGCTTTCAGTCTTTAATATTATGGCATAAAGATCGGTTGATGCATTTTCCCCATTTTATTAATGCAGCAAATGTAATTAACAGCACAGTCCTAAGGCTTTGCTGAGCTGGTGCAGCCATGCCCACACTGGCTCAGAGAGTTGCAAGTGTGCTATAAGGCATGTTTGCAGCGACTCAAGAGCCGTCTGGGCCAGCATGAAAGCAAGGGCCAGCTTGGCAGCATTTGCATCCCATCTATGTTCTATCTGGCACAGATAAGATTGTACCAGGCAATGCAAGGGCTAGGGGAGGGTGGTGGGAAGGCAAGTTGGGGCATTTTTGGGTGGGAGACAGTGGAACGAGGGGAGGATGGGGCTTGGAAGGGGGTGGGATCGGTGGTGGTGATGCACACTGCATCCAAACCTCCTTCCCAGGCTAGGCAGCTCTACCCAGGGCTCCCTGGATTTGTGCCAGTGTTGTAGCTTTATCCAGGGTAAAGGGAAATATATTATCTTACCCTGAGGAGACCACTAATCGTCTCCTGAACTGCACTGGATGCAATTGGCAAGATACTCCTCCAGTAATTCTCAGTGGCCATAGTTCCCAGCAAGGCTTCTATAGTCCTCTGGCATCCCGCCCAGGATGCTCTAAACTAGCGGTTCCCAAAGTTCTACTCGGAATTTGGGAACCTTGTCTTTGCTGCGGTGGTGTGAGGGCAGCAGCACAATCTCCACAGTTGTGCTGTTGCAGGGCAGGGAAGGGTTTTTTTTTTAACTCATCTGGGGGTCACTATGTCTTTCTGGAGGGTCTGGCAAACCTGTGACCCCCATTGCAGCGCTGCCAGAGGCTTAAAAAAGTTTTTCTTACGGAAAAAAAAAACGCTTCCTGTTTTGGGCCGAAACTGGTCCCCCCGCCCCAAAGTTTTTCAGCAGTGGACAAAAAGTAGACCTCTATGGCCAAACGTTGCTCGCCTAACTGTGCCGGCCTAACTCCAGATCAAATAGAAAGATTATTCATCCACCCATCCACATTATGTGGTTTTAGGATCGGTTCCTCCTTTTTATCTTCCTTTTTCCTCTTCCCTGTCTTTTGTGTGATCTCTCTCCCCGTCTCTGTCCCTTTACTTCTATTTTCCCCATCTGTGTTGCTGTACCTGTCAGGGAGACCTCTGTGTGGAGGGATGGGAGGGCTTGTCAGGCCATGCTGACCCGCCTAAGGCAAGAACAGGCGGCGGGTTGGCAGACAACGGGAGTTGCTCAGCCAGAGACAAGCAGCAGGGGAGTGCCAGGCGGTGTCCGGGGATCGCCCAACATGACCATATGCCTGCCTTAGCGCCGCAGAGGAGTGGACCCACTGGGCAACGCCGCGCGCGTTACCTCAGCACCGGCCAGGCAGAGGCCTACCTCTTGTGCCGCGGAGGAGCGGGAAACCCTCCCGCTGCTGCAAGCACGTGGAAGAGAGTCATTCGAGTAGTCTGGGGCCTGGAATGCAGAAGTACAAGCGGCGAATGGACCGGCTGCAGGTTGCAGTGCCATGGCAGAGTCAGAGCAGTCCCTAGCTCTGCATCAGGGAGGCACTTAGGCGTGACTTGTCGAAGTGTGAAGGAGGACGCAGCTGCCATTTTCCGGATTTCCCGCGTCTGGGCCTACAGGTTAGTGGGTATGGTGGACAATGTGGGGGAGGGAGGCTGTCCACCATACCCACTAACCTGTAGGCGCAGACGTGGGAAGTCTCCAGCCCAGATTCAGGAGTTTGGGAGGCATCTGCTGGCCTCGTGAGTCAAAACCAGGTCGCTGATATGGTCAGACCGGCCATGAAGCAGGTGATTAAAGAACAGGGGCTCGCCTTGGAGGCCAAGAAACAGAAAAAGAGGGGGGTAAATCTAAGTGTGACAAGTGGAAGCGACGTCACAGGTCCCCCAGTCCTGCTCACCTTTTGGTCACTGGGCATAGCTCCTCTTCGCAGGAAGAAGGCAAGACTCCCCGCTAATGGGCGAACCAAGATGATTGCTCTGGTGGCAGCCTTCTCGGCGAATGCCTCTTTCGACGTTCAGTTCAACGCCAGGCTCTATGGCAGCGAACGGAGTGGCACGGCGTAACATCTGGTTGCGGAACTGGGAAGTGGATTCCGGATCCCAGTCCAGGCTGGTTGGCATTCCTTTTCAAGGCTGTAAACTTTTTGGACAGGCTCCTGAACCCCTTCTAGTAGAAAGCAAGGACAAACGAAAGGTCCTCCCTTCTGGGAAGAAGGAGCCCAGCAAGTTCAAGGGACAGGTTTCGTTCCTTTCGAGCAGGAGGCCGTCCTAAAGGACACTCGTCCAAGCCTCGCTCAAAGTGGGACAAGTTCCATTTTTTTCTCCAAAGGACGCTCTCAGGGAACTTCTATCAACAACTCGAAGCCCTCTAAGGACCAGCGCTCATGCACCAGGCCCAAAGACTGCTCCACTTCTATAGGAGCACAGCTCTTAAATTTTGTGGAGCACTAGCAGCAAGTCACCAAGGACACCTGGATACTGGAGACAGTCATGAAGGGACTATCATTAGAATTTATCCACAAGCCTCACCATTGATTCTGGCAGATTCCTCTGTCAAGGGGTCCAGCCAAACACCAGGCAAAGATGCTAGCAATTCAACATCTGCTAGATATTCAAGCGGTAGATCCAGTCCCATGGACGGAGAGAGGGACGGGTGTCTATTCCACCCTCTTCCTAGTACCGAAAAAGAATGGCGAGGCTCGTGCGATTCTCAATCTCAAGTGGCTGAATCAGTTCTTGAAGAAGAGGAAGTTCCGTAAGGAAACCTGGAGATCCATAGTGGCCGCTTTGGAGGCAGGCCATTTCCTGGCTTTGGTGGATCTGTCTGAAGCATGTTCCAATCAGGGAGAGCCATCGGCGCTATCTTCGATTTGCATACGAGATGTGCCATTTTCAACACCGGGCAATGCCGTTTGGTTTGACAGCAGCCTGCAGGGTCTTTATGCAACTTATTATTGCTCCAGTGGCAACTTATTATTGCTTCGTCAGTCGGGCATTTTTGTCTTTCCGTATTTAGATGATGCCGCCAGTGAAAGTAGCATCAAGACAGCAGGCTCATCGGGACGTTCAGGCGACCATAGTTTGCCTTCAAAGACTAGGGTTTGTAATGAATTTTAAGAAGAGTTCCTTGGATCCATCTCAGAGGCTGGAACATCTCGGGCTTCAGTTGGACACTGCTGCCTTTCTTTCTGTCACAGGAGTGTCAGGCATCCCTGAGCACCTTGCTGTCCAAGATCCATCGCTCCACACAAGATCCATCTCATCCACACCTGATGACCCTGGCTTCGTTACAAGGCATGATGGTATCGTGCCAGGATGTGGTGGATTGGGCACGTTTCCATATGAGGCCTTTGCAGACTCTCCTTTACCCTTTCCAGAAAAGGATAGAGACACAGGAGCACTCCTTGATCCAGGTGTCCCAAGACATTCACCTCAGCCTCAGGTGGTGGTTAGAAAAGGATCGCCTGCCAGCGGGAGTAAGCCTAGCCAGCTCGGAGAGGGTGGTGGTGACCACAGATGCGAGCCTATCGGGCTAGGGGGCCCACACCATAGGTGCAATGGCACAGGGGCTGTGGTCCAAGGAAAAGTCAACATTCAGTATCAATCTGTTGGAACTCCGGGCCATTCGACTGGCATTGGAAAGTTTTCAATGACAGATACAGGGGAGGCATGTCATCGTACGTATGGACTACACCATTGCCAAAGCATACGTAAATCATCAGGGAGGCACCAGATCAGCCTCTCTTCACCAAGAAGCGGTTCGGCTTCTGTCCTGGGCAGAGCAGAATCTGGCCTCCCTTCGAGCAGAACATCTAGCAGGGAACATCTAGAATGAGTTTGCGGACTGGCTTAGCAGAAAATCGTTGCAGGAGTCAGAACGGAGACTGCATCCCTAGGTGTTTGCAGAGATAATATGAAGATTTGGCAGATGAGTAATAGACCTGTTTGTCTCAAGGGACAACAGGCAGGTGCAGAGGTTCCTTTCGAGGTCAACAGATCTGGAAGTGGATGGCCTCGATGCTCTGACATTCCAGTGGCTGAGAGGTCCTGAGAGCCGCTGAGAGGCATAATTCTTTACGCCTTCCCGCCGGTGGCCCTAATAAAGAAGGTGATTCGCAGAATCAAGCTTCTTCAAGCAGAGGTGATTCTGGTCACGCATCAGTGGCCGCACAGACTGTGGTATACAGAGTTACTGGGGTTATCAAGCACAAGCAGTTGGCGTTTCCCAATCGCGCGGACCTGTTGCAGCAGGGGACTCTAATCAGTGGTGTTACCCTACCGGAACGCTGGGCGGGACATCCGGGTGATCAGCAGCCTGCCCGTTCCATACTGCAGCATTACGCCGTTTGCGTAACGTACGCAAGCGGCATAATTGGTTACACAAACGGCGTAACGCTGCGGTACGTGACGGGTGGGCTGCCGATCACCCGGATGTCCTGCCCAGCGTTCCGGTAGGATAACACCACTGACTCTAATCCATCCTAGGCCAGAGGTGTTCCACTTGCGGGCCTGAAAGGCGCTTCAGGACTGCTGATACTCTTCTGAAGTCTTAGAAACCTTACTGGCCTCCCGGTTATAAGAGAATTTATAACAGAACATGGAAGAGATTTGCATTCTGGTGCCGAGAAAGGGAAGTACGTGAGTCAAAGCCTAAGGTTCAGCATATTCACGAGTTCCTTCAAGAGGGGTCTCCAAAAAGGGGCTTAGTACCAGTACGCTCAGGAGGCAGGTGGCAACGTTGAGCAGCATCCTGGGTGCAGGGTTGGGGGATAAGATATCTGCCTATCCCCACATACAACGTTTCCTGAGGGGGGTTTCTCTGATTAATCCTCTGACAGTTCACAGGTACCCTAACTGGAGGTTAAATACTGTTCTCAAGGGGCTCATGGGGAAACCTTTCGAGCCGTTAGCCACGGTGGATGTGAAGGAGCTATCCCTTAGGACAATTTTCCTGGTGGCGGTCACTTCTGCCAGGAGGGTGTCCAAGTTGGGGGCCTTTTCTACTAATGCCAACCTTTGTTTTTTTCATAGTGATAGGGTGTTGCTGAGGCCTGACCCGGCCTTTATCCCTAAGATCAATTCTGTATTTCATAGGGCCCAGGAGCTGGTACCCCCCTCGTTCTGTCCGAACCCTGTCCATGAGAGAGAGAAATTATGGCACACTTCGGATGTGCACAGAGACCTGAGGTCAGGCGCGTATCTTACCTGTAGCACCCCATGGCACGAGCCATGGGGGCGGGGCAGTGGTGGGGCACCATTGCGCGCAGTCCGGGAGAGACCGTGCGGTTTCTGGCCTGCCCACGCCTCCCTTACACTCCGAAATAGAGCATTTTTGGGGTAAGGGAGGCGTGTCTGCGTGACGCGCGGGAGTGGGGCAACTTGGGGGGGGCAAGTGTTCAGCGCCTGCCATGGGGCGCGCTCCCGGCCCGGACCGCCCCTGCCTGAGGTTTTATATCGATCGCACGAAGGAGTTCAGAACTCAATCTGACTCGCTTTTTGTGTCATTCAGGGGTGTGTCCAGAGGGAAAAGAGCGTCCACGTCGGCTCTTTCCCAATGGCTGAGGGATGCTATCATTTTGGCCTATCAGGCAATTGGCAGGGAGGCCCCTGAGGGTATCCTAGCTCACTCTATCAGGGGGGCAGCTGCTTTGGCAGCATTTGAGGGATATGGTTCACTGGCGGACACATGGAGGGCTGCTACATGGTCCCAGAGAAATGTAGGAATTTCTTACCTGGGAATATCCTATTCTGGGATGAGGAAAGGAGGGGCATTCATCCCGCCAGAATTCAGGCTCGGTGGGTAGGCTACTGGGAAACAGAGTCCAGGGAGGCACAGGGTGGTTGAAGCATCTCCCTTGACCTCCCCCCCCCCCGCTTTTTTATGGGACTTTGGGTTAGGGTTGTTAGGCACATGTTATATGCCTCATTGAGTTTTTGTCTAGTTCTTGAATAGTTCTAGTTTGGATTATCTACTGAATAATTCTATTATTTGGAATGCCCTCCCTTTCCTCATCCCAGAATAGGATATTCCCAGGTAAGGAATTCCTACCTTTTCCAGTTTGGAGCTAAAGCAGCAACCAAGGAATAAGAGAAGAAGTGTCTGTGAAGATATACTCCATCTGCCTTGAACAAATATTGCATTTGTTGTATTCATTTTTAATTACTGTTCAATTTCTTCCTTTCCAGCACTGATGCTTTCCCTGCTTTGTTTTTCTTGATACATGATTCTTACAAACACACAGTTTAAAAATGGATTGGGTTGAATGAATTGTCATTAATTAATCAATCACTTTTTTGAATTGCCTTAAGTTACTATAATTGTGGGGACAGGCAGAAGAACAACACTCAAAAGATGAGACTCGCATATTCAGCTGTTATAAATGGGAATAGTAATCTTACTTTCATTGACATCTTGGGAGATAATGTAAATCTTTTTGTTTGCTCTTGATAGTTTTATGGCCCCATTAAAAAAGTGATGTCTGTGTTTGTCAGTGTACATAGATGTATATACCATATACTGCATACTGTGTGAAAGGGATAGCGGCATAACAACTATATTTGCCTAGGTTCAATCAGGAATCTTTGTCTCTCAATATATAGAAACAGTTGAACATTTTGACTGCCTTAAAGATATGAAAAAAATAATACCTTTCAGTAAGAAACATGTTTAACTTTTATAATAAAAGATCAAACAAGAAAAGCCATTGAATACAAATGTGTCTGAAAATAGCTCCTTTGATAGCATACAGACATGTTCAATATGGTCTCATGTTGCTAAAGTATATCAGCCAGTCTTTTTCTGACATTGTGGAAAGTCTCATGAATAGTTCAGTAGGTGGCACCTGCAATATTGAATCAAACTGTGTTGACTTCCAGCGATGTAAGCCATGTGTCTTGAAGTGGTCTTGTGAATGCTGATACCACTCACTGTGGACTGGCTTTGTGCTCATAGGTGCAAGAGTAGTTTTTGTTTTTGTCTTTTACAGCTTACAGTAATATCTATTTTTGCAATGATTATGTACATTTTATAAATACATCAGCATTCACATGATTTCTTCAAATTCATGGTGCCCAAGACTAAAGTGCAGCACATATTGTTTCAGTACAGCAGGTGGTGTGTGTGTCTGTGTGTGTGTGTGTGTGTGTGTGTGTGTTGATGTATGCAAGCTTTATTGACCTATGAGCAATTCCCAATGTGGGAGGTATTTCTCCTAGAGGCTATCCTAAATTCTTTGCTCTTTCAGATCACCCCTCATTCTCAATGAGTAAGCAGGGGGGAAAAAAAAAAACCCTTGCGATATCTTCTTCTGGGGAGGGTTGACAATGTTTCTGAGATCTTCCTTGTCTAGTGGCAGAAAAGGACAGTTGTGATGAAACCCTCTTTAAACTCAAAATGTTTTGCAGATTTTTTTCCTCTTCTGCTGCTTCCTTCATCTTTCGCACCCAAGTCCATGGATTAGATAGGGCCTTTCATGGGTGGGAGAAGAGGAACCATGCCACTCCCTCCCCCAGTAGCAGAATAACTGAGTGTTTTTCCTTTTCCACCAAGTTCCCAGTTCTCTCCCCCCACCCTCTCGCACCTGGGTCCAGTGAGGGCTCTTAAGGGTCCAGGAAGGAGCAGACTTAGCTACTTTGCTCACAACTGAATGTTAACATCACTGGATGCTTGCATATGGGAGACAGTTTCTCAGGGTTTTGCTCACTAGAATTTGCTACTGCCCTTGGAACATATTCATGACGGCTCTGGGGTTAAAGAACCCAAACCAATACCTGGTGTCTTCTATACATGAGAGCAGTAGAGTAGTTTCCAAGGACTTGTAGGTAATTAGGGGTCTATACTACTCCAATTTTGGGCTAAGGGGTGGGGGAAATTCTGACAGTGTTCTAGATACCCTGATGGCCTCATGCAGGATTTCTACAGAGAGAGTGTATACAGTAATATTTGTTATTTCTTTCTGTCATGGAGTAGGACCCTGATTAAATCTTATTATCAGGGACTTTAAGGTCCCAGCCGTAAAACATATTTACCTGGAATAAGCCCCATTGACTTCAGTTGAACTTACTTCTGAGTAAACTCTTCGTTAAGTGAACATTACAATCTTGAACTGAGCGGCCTCTCCTTGAAGAGGATCAACATTGCTACTGCCATTTTTGTGATGTAGGCATGACAAGCTAGAAAGCAAGCTTGCCAGTTTGGCTGTGTTAAACCCAACAGGTGTCAATCTTATGTTATTTGAAGAAAAGCAGCATACATTTCAAATGAATTACAGCCCAGTCCAGAACAGCCCGATCGCCTGGGAACACAGTGAGAGCCAGGCAGCTACCACTGCATCCCACAGCAGCCAGACAGCCCCAGGAGGCTCCGCAGGGAAAGCGGAGATTTGTCCCCTTTCTCCGTGGTTAGGGCGCAGGGTGGCCGACTGGCCTGCTCGCTTTTGTGCTGGCTATGTAGCCGATGTAGAAGGGAGGACGTCCAAGTAAGGCTGTGCGGCCTTAAACAGAGGTAGGGATTCAGCAGCAAGAATCACCACTGTTCCTGCCCCTGCTCCACCTCTTCCCCAGTCCCTGAACACCCTCCTGCCTCACCCTGTAAGGCCACATCACCAGCGAAAGGTGAATAATTAATTAATTAATTAATTAATTAATTAATTAATTAATTAATTAA